>BMAV01018501.1:0-11234 GCA_019973955.1 Trichonephila inaurata madagascariensis
ACGCCTATTTCGATGGAACGTTTCCTCGATTAAGTGGGATCTTACTGTATTTATTAATGATTTTCTCCTTCTGCGCCATTTTGAATTTCGCGCCCAGAGTTGCGTGTTTGTGGTAGGTTGCTTTTCCCAAAACACAACACGCAAAAAGGAGAGGATAGGATTGGGGCAACTGTATGCAAGACTATTCCCGGGAAAATTAAGCTTAGATTCCGAGGGAAGGGTCAGGCGTTTCTGCAAGTACTCCTTTTTCCCCATGAAAAATTAAAAAGAGTTATTTCTGATTATGAAAAATAATCAGATCATCGCTTCACAGTTGATTTATTATACAGAAGATTATTTTTTATTGTGGTTCTTTTAATAAATAATTGACCAGTAAGAGATATAATTTGGATATGAATATATAATTACAGTACAATATATTTATATATATATATTATTTTATTACCCAAGTTTTCATTACTTTTTCTTTTTTAACTTCCGGATTTTGAAAAAAAAATAACTATTCTATTTAAAAAAATTTTTTTGTAGAAAATAAATCCTGAATTTTTAACAACCCAATCAGGATTCTTAAAAAGAAATGATTGTAAGGAATATAAATAAATTTATCGCAAGTTATAACATATAAAATTTTCAGCATCTTTCAAAATAAATGAACACATTTTTTTAATAAAAATTGGAAAATCTTAACTTTTATTTTTATACATTTATTATATTTTTACATTTGCATATGCATTTTTATTTTTATACATTTTCAATATGTATGCTAATGCACTTTTGAAATTTCTTCATTTCTTAAAATTTTATTTGGTTTTCTTTTTGTGCTGTTTCAACTTAAATGTGTGAATTAAAGCATTTGTTTCATTTAGTAAAGCACTTTTATATTTATATCTTGTGTAAAATGATTGAATAATATTTTTATCTGTAAAAGATGTAAAAATTTTTTTCAATGAAATGAAGACTGAATTATTTTAATTGTTTCTAATAACAATTAAAGACAAAAAATTATAATTGACGTAATTTAAGTATTAATGTAAAAAAATAAGTGTTTTTTTTTTCTTTTAGATGATGAGATTGAATTCTAAGTGTTCCATTGTATTAGGTGTTTCCCCATAAAAGTTAATAAATGTTTAAAAATATTATATAAATATCCAAAATTTGGAAAATGATTTCAAAAACATTTTATTACTATTAAATGCTGAATGTTATATCGACAAGGAAATTCTAGAATGTGATAATGGAACTATTTATCTCTATTTGTAAAATAAAAATGAATGTTTTAATCAGCACCAAATTTAGATTTATTCAGATTATAGCCGATTCTGAATAAAGGATAACATTAGAATTAGATTTGCTTGATCTTTAACTTTAGTTTTCACCCCAATTAGGTCGTTTACATTTGAATCAAATATTCCTTTTTAAATTCTTAACATTTTTATTCTCTCAAGCCTTTAAAAAAAAATCCTTCTGAAAGCGAAACCTTGAAAATGCTTATCTAAAATAAAATTTCAGTAATATGGTCAACGAAATATACCGTAAAATCTGCGATAGCCGACCTATACGCTAAGCTGTATTTTTAAATTTTTAAAATATATTCAGCCGATAACGCGACCCCTCTTTTACTAAAAACCCAGCAATACTCTTACGCTTTTTAAGTAATTTATTCGAAGTATTATCCCAAGATTTTGAAGAAATAGTATACTTTTGAACTACAACCCTTTAATTTCATAAGGAATGTCATTTCTTTTAAATAAAGATAAGTAGAGTATATTATACTTTTCTATATAAGTAGAGGCCTAATTTTTTTTATGCTCATCTCTTTTTTTTAATTTTTAAAAATATCGCTTTTTATCTGGTGTATAAGCGAACCCTTAAATTTCATTTTCTTTTGTGTTAAAAGTCGCTTATCCGATTTTAGGTATGTATATGTTACTGTTAAAGAGTGTATAATTCAGTTATTTCATTGAATAACTAGGTATTTCATAAAATAACTAGACAAGTCAGTTAAAGTAAATATTAGATGAACAATTTTATACTTTCCCCTGTTATTCAAATAAAAAAAGGGAAATTCAAAAAGATTTTTTTGAAAAATTTAATTAACCATAAATAAAATAAAATCCCCAAAAAATACTTTTTACCCTTTTTTGAGGAAGAATAATTGATAAAAAATTTAAAAAGAAAGTAAAATGTGATATAATTTATTTTTATTTGTCATTTGCTTTTATTAAAAACAAAAAAGGGGGAAAACAAAATTTATTTTGGGAAAAAATAGATTATTTTTAAAATTTTTCAAAAAAAATTATCTGAAAAAAAAAATTGTTGCTTCATACAAACATTGTGTAAACTTTTTAAAACAAAAAATGTAAAGAGAATATTGATTAAAATTTTATGAGATACAATTATTTTACTTTTCATTATTTATTAGTGCGAAGATTGCCAGTTTAACTTTAGTTTAAATTTTATTATTTTTTGAAAAAGGCAACGGTTTAGTATTACACTGCCCTAAAAGGCAGTCGGGGGCCCTTGAGGGAGGCACCAAAAAAATGACCCAAAATACCCATTCATCCCGGGGTTGGATACCCCATCTCGAACCCCCACCCCACCCAAGGGGAATACTTAAACTTCAACATATTTATCATGCATCGGCTGTTTTTTGTAGGGTTGGGGTTCTTCGGGTGGTATTTAGGCTTAAACCCCAATAACACCAGTAAAGGGGTCCATTAATTTGACCACTGGGCCCACCGGGCCATTGATTTATTAAAATTTAAAGGGGATAAATATTTTAAAAAATTAATTTTTTAAAGGGGTGTGAATAGGTGCAAAGGTAATTATATAAAGGGTTAAAACCCCTAACAATTTTATTTTTTATTTTTGCTATTGGCCTTGCCTTTAAAATGGATCTTGGGTTGGGAAATACATTTTTTTAAACCCCTTTTAAAATTCAATACATACCCCCTTTTAAAAAATTTAAAAAAATAACTTCAAAAAAGACTATTAGGCATATTATTTACAAAATATAAAAAGAAAAAAATTTTTTGCATTTTTTAATTTTAAAAAATTTTTGGGTTTTACAGTGAAACCACTGAACAAATTTAAAGGTCCATTTTTTCCCATTCCCAACTAACCAATCCAAAAAATTATTTTGAAAAAGAAATCCCAATTTTTAAGGCCATAAAAAATTTTTTTTTTAACTGAATTAATTAAAGAAAAATAATTTTGGGGTTTTTAATTTTTTTTAAATTTGCCCCCCCAAAATTTTATAAATTTTTAAAACAAACCCCGGGAATTTTAAAAAAAAATATTTTAATTTCATACTAAAAAAAAAAACAAAAAAACTGTTAGATAGCGATTAAAACTACAAAGGAAATCAATCATTAAAAAAAAGTTTAAAAAGCAAAAATTATAACTAAAACATTATATATGTAGAAAATTTAAAAAAAATAATTTTCCCGTTCTTGTGAAATTTTTCAAACGGTCCATTATCATTTTTTCTTTTTTCTATCGAAATCCGACCCCACGGGTTTAAAAAAAATTCATCTTGTTCTGTGAGGTGTGTTTCACTCCCGGTATGGAAAGCAAAATCTTTTGGGTTTTCATTTAGTTTGGGAAAGTAAAAATTTTTAATCCCTTTTCAGAAACTATATGATTCCTGAATTTCAGTTTCATGGGTCCAGAATAAAATTAGACGAAACCGTTTTCAATAAATTTTCGATGTCCTATTGACACAAGGTCTGTTATTAAATCTAGCGAAAATTTTTCCCAAAGATTATAGTATGGGGTTTTCTCACTGTGCATCAGAGACCAAAGAATATATGAATTGACGATTGTCATATCAAAAAAATATACGGTGCCACCATTTTTTTGTTTGTTCTTCTCTATGGTGAAGGATCGGTGAAATCGGTGAAGGATCTTGAAGGGATGTTATTTCATCTGAGTGCTCACTTTGTTCAGTCAAAGGCATATTTCGGATCTTTACAGACGCTTTATTTTTCCAAGTAACTTTAAATATACGGGATGGTCCTGGCACACTTATGTCATCTTTTTCCTCATCAATATCGGTATTTTCACTTGAAGAGGACTTTGCAGTCAAAACATCCTCTGCTTCATTGAGCGATGATTCATCAGATTCAATATCAGAAGGTAAGTTGTGAAATACTTCTAGAGCTTCTGGAATGGTTAATCATTTTCTTGGCATTTAAAAAAAATTACCAGAAATTACACGAAGAAGTACTTAAAACATCTTATCAACAATATTGAGAAATACAAGAAAACGATGGATTGATATTTCTGTCTTCTCTGAAAACAGCCCAAATACAAAATGCCTAAGGAAAATTTGTCTTTGAGCTCAAAGCCTTAAAATATTGTAACGTCAGCTCATTAGCAGAGCTCACTCCATCTATACATATCAATATTGACGTATGGAGCTACTTGACCTAATGGACCATTGTGTCTCCATAAAAGGCACCCATGGTGTGTCCCTTACGCTTTTGACACACACGTGTGAACTGTCTCGGAGAATGTTTTTGAATTAGCTACTGCTTATTTTCTTCGCAACTAACTGACACCTGTTAGTTCAAACGATATATAGGAAGGAAACTACAAGTTATAACTCCTTTGTGTTGAGCCCCCCCCTATCGTATTGATGTAGCCAATTTGAATAGAAATGTACTGGTGCCAAGGATAATCTCAGAAATAAACTCGGTGAAAATGTCACATTAGGAATTATAGCTTCCAGATGTTGGATGCAGGCCCATGTAGGGATAGACGACAGAAGTGCCGGAAAATTATTCACACGTACCCATGGAATGCGATTGAAGTAGGAAGGGGGTGCAGATGTGTGGCTTTCACAATGAGAGGTGGCGAGGAATGTGAAAGTGACCCGTTCCTGGAGATTACTGTCCCTTACTGGAGTTGGATTTCGGAGTGAAACCACAGATTTTAATTTCATTTTTCGACTCTTCTGTGTACTTATCAAAATGACTGGAAGTTGTAATTAATAATTAGAAAGAAGTATAGTAAAACCTCATGCTATAATTTAAAATAACTATTTTTTTAAAGCTAAAGGAATTTACCAAAGTTAGAGATGTCAATATTTTTCTATTTAAAAGGTTTCAATCGTTAAATATAGCCGTAATATTGTCATCTATTGATAGGAAAAGAACAAAAATTTGAAAAAAATACTTATTGGGACAAAAAAATTAAAATTTTATTTTTTTAAAAATGTTTAATGTGTGGTTTCGGTGTGAAACCACTGAACGTGTTAAAGGGTTAAACCATTCATTTCATTTTAAAAGATTTCCATTTTTCATTAAGAATCTTTAACGAGTACGAAATAAGAAACAGTGAATTTTGTACAGTGATTAATAAAAGTACTAGCCGTACAAAAACCTGGCTTTGCGAGGGGGGGGACTTACAGACTTCGTAACGCTACTGAGTTTCAGCAGTGTTTTGCAGAATTGTTCATTATTAATTGTTGGTGTTAATGCAGAATAAGTGTGTAAAGTTGTTATATATAAAAATCACATTTTTTTTCCCTTTAAAGAAATACTCAATTTGAATAAATATTAAGTGATATATATATGAAAGGTTTGGAAATTCATTTGGTAACTTTTTTTAATTTCTTTTTTAAAAGCATCGTGTAAAATCTGTTTTTTTGCATTTGGGTATTTTAACCCGTTAACTGTGTACCCACAACACACATGATTGAGAGCGTGCAACTAAATATGTTTGTAAACACTGTGGCGTAGTTTGGAGGACTTTTCAAATTTCTAATAAGGGAGCTACTATGCCATTATAAATGTTAGTGAAGTGAATTTAATATCTTACATTTTTAATTATACATTTATATTTACAAAGTATATATTTTTTCTGTGTCTATAAATATGTATGAAATGCGTGTAGCAGTAAAAGTGAGCGATAAATAAGCTATTTTATGTAATATACATTTAGGCATTCTGAATTCCCATGAAAATATAATTCAATATTTCATATCTGATTCACTTCATAAAGAGAAAAGCGTAATACAAAATCATGAAGGTTTTGTATTTTAGGTTTTATAAAGCAGTTATCAAATAGTTGTGTGTGTGTGTGTGTTTTAAAATTTCAGTGATAGGATTTATATGAATGAGTACATTTTGTATATTTTCATAATTTCTTGTTTTGAGTTAATTTTTTTATATGTTCTTAAATACAGTATACTCATGATTGTCAATTATGATCTTCCAAAATCCATTTGAGTACTTTGCGTATTGCAACAATCACCAACCTTATCAATAACTCGCCGAATTGGCAACCCCGATTTCATGTGTGTACACGCTGAATTGGTATCCATAAGCTTTGTTTCATATAATGGCGCCAATGGGTTGTGATAATTCATGTACAAAGTGATCGATCTGGACTACCATCTAAGATCGATAATGATGTTTTGCGATCCATGTTGGAAAATAATCCACATTTAACAAGTTAAGAAATTGCAGAAGAGTTTGGTATTCATCATACAATTGTTGCAGATTACATTAAATCTCTTGGGTTTGTGTTAAAGCAAATTGTTTGGGTTCCACATGAATTAACGGAAAAGAATTTGTCTGATCGTGTAAGAATGTGTTCATCACATCTGATTAGACACAATGTGGAGCCGTTTTTGGACCAGCTGATTACTTTAGGTGAAAAGTGGATTCTTTACGAGAATATTAAGAGAAAAAAAATCTTACTGCAAACCAGGAACATCATCAACAACAGTTCCAAAACCAAGTATCCTTCAACGAAAAGTACTGCTTTATTTGTGGTGGGACAGGAAAGGTCTAGTGTACTACGAGTTGCTGAAACAGGGAAAAACCATCAACACAGATCTGTACTGCAATCAACTGGATAAATTGAACGCAGCTATCAAAGAAAAAAGGCCAGCATTAGCATCCAGAAAAGGAATAGTGTTCCACCACCATAATGCTCGACCGCATACTGCAATGGTGACACAACAAAAACTGAATGTGTTAGGATGGGAAGTCCTTGGTCACCCACCATATTCACCTGACATTGCACCGTTCAGATCTCTGCAAAATTATCTGACTGAAAAAAAATTCAAGTCTTTTGAAAGTGTTTCTAAGGTAGTAGCAGACTATTTTAACTCCAAGCACGAGAACTTTAACAAAATAGGAATTTATATGTTACCTGAAAGAGAGAGATGGCAACAAATTGTAACAAGTAATGGAGCATATATAATTGATTAATATTAAACATATTTTTATAAATGCATTCAAATATTTTCTTTAAAATACGACAGAACTTTCCCTCCAACCCGATATTTAATTTATTTTCTTCAACTATTCTTTCTCACAGATCTCTGAATATGATGCTTATTCATTCTTCACTTGCAGTATCTCCTATTAATTTCATCTGTCATATTCTTCACAATCCAATCCCTGTTTCTGTAAATAGAATTGTGTAGTAATTAAAATTAACCCTTTAACAATGCATCAGATATTTTTCTGTCTTCCTCCAAAAGTCATTTTAGGATAGGAATGTAAATTTGACATCTCATACCATTTCTAATAAAAAACAAACAATTGTAGGCAAAACATTTGCAATGAATATCAAAGGCAAAATCCCCTAAGAACAATGAAATGTTTAATTTAAAAAAAAAATCTATACTTTTTTAAAAACATCTGCTAATCTTCAGTCATGAATAACAATAAAGCATAGAGGACATATGACGTGTTCTTGAAATAAGTTTGCATTTCATTGTATATGGGTTATCAAATTAAAACAGTCTGCCAAATAAAATTATTTTTACGCCACAAAATCAGGAAAACTGCCCAAATCCAAGGGGTACTCTAATCTACATTCCATTCAATTATAAATTCCAGTCTAATTTTAAATTCTCAAGTGTTTTTGTTTTGTATTTTGCCTATAGCTATTTTCTATGTAATAAAGTTTTGAGAACTATTACTGAGGTTAAATAAATTAATATAATTGTAGCAGTATTCTTATTAGTAGTATTCTTTTTTTCTTTGTACCAAGTTTTTTAATGAAAACAAACTTCTTATTTTAGTGCTAAATTTTTTTTCTTTGCACATTAAATTTTTCTAAAAATTAATTGCTTTTTATTAATGTCACATAGGTATTGATATTTGTGACTGACCTAAGAGAATTCGTAGTAAGAAAAATGGTAGTCTTGAAAGGTATGGATAAATTGTAATAATTGTGTTATTAAATTTAGTTATAAAAATTGATATCAGATAGTTGTTAATATTGCTGGGAATAAATTTTAAAATACTTTTCTACTAAAATTTTGATTTTTTTTCTAATGCATTTTCTCCTTTTGATTTTTATTCATTTTTTACTTAATTTTTTTATTATATAAATAAATTAGAGGTAATTTCACTGGGTATATATCCAAATGTTTCATAGCTATTTATTGTTTTTAAGTTATTGATATCTTCCTAGCATTAAGCTTTTGATTGTATAGAAAAACAACCTTGTTTTTAATTTAAAATTGCCTTCTCAAATTAATGATTTTTTTAAAATTTTAAAAAATCTGTTACATGACAAAAATCCAATTTTTACCAATGCAGCAAATAAGAATTTGCTAATCTTATTTGAGTATTATAAGTAGACATTTTCAAGCATATTATACATTTTGAAGTTGACTTAACAAATAAGAGAATTACAGAACACGTAAAATTCGAGTATATGACTATACTTCTTCAGTCTTATTTTTTAATTTTAGGTATATTCCGCTTTAATGCGACCCCTTTACGTAAGAAATCTTAAATTTTAGTATACATTTCTGTTATGTTTTGAAGTCATTTACTCGAAGTACTATTTCAGACTTTTGAAAAAATCGTTTCCCCCCCCCAGAACTACTGCTCTTTTAGTTCATAAGGCAAGTCATTTCCTTTTAAGTAAATAGTATTTCGATACATGTATAAGTAAAAATTTCTTTATGCTCATCCCTTTTGTTATTTTTAAAGCTATTGTTTTTATATCCGACGTATAACGCGCACCCTTAAGTTTCGATCTTGTTTTTTGTGTTCAAAGTGCGCATTATATGCCGGATTTTACGTAATTAATTCACATTTGAAGAAATTTTTATAAACTTCAGAGAAAACCAATCTAACCTTTGGTTGAATATTATCCCTTTTAGAAATAACTGGCCCAAATATTTATCATAAATTAAAGTTGCTGTGACATTCACAAGAAAAATTAATATAGCTCTCTGCCTGACAAATACATGTCTTCTATTAGTGTAGTTGCACTTCTCAATCGCTTTTTTTGAAAAAATAAGTCATACCCACCAACATCTTTTGTCCTCCCTTTTCAGTGTTAAAAAAATTGCAGAATATTCCTTTTTCTCAGCGATTAATACTCATACTTAACTGGCCACTGCCTGTACGAAAAAGTTTTGGTGTGAATTTAACTAAGAAAAAATATCTCCTTTCTACTCTTGGTTTGAATGAGTCTTAATGGTTTAAAAGTGGAATTGTTTTATCAATAGTGTCCCTGTAACCTCCTACAATTCCTATGTAAGTTGATTTCTCAAAACCTGTTCTTTATGGATCTGATTTAAGTTTGTAGGATTTATAATATAGAAACACAGGAATTTTTTCAATGTATAATGCTTAGATAAATCTCGTATAATTCCAGAGATCTCATTATGAGTGAGTCAATTGCTTTTCTCTTCATGTATAGGATATTCGCTTTAAAAAGTACTTATTTCAAATATACATAACATATTTACTATTCATTTTTATCAATGATGGTTTTAAAATTTATCCTATCACATCTTTTTTGTACTGTTCAACAGAACTTAAGATTATTTTCACTTATTGTTACAGATTATTACTGAAGGAACACCATTACAAAACATAAAATTTATTGATCCAAAACCTCAAAAATTTGGTTAAGTTTTAACAAAGGTATGTTCATTTTTTCAATTTACTGAATTTCTTGAAATTATTCCCATAAGACATTTTTATTTTTTATTAACCACACCCAACATGATTTAAAGGTAACATAAACAAATTTTTGGGAAAAATCAAATTAAAAAATTAAAATATAAGATTTTTAAAATAAAAATTTTTCAAAAAATTTTTTTAAAGATTTTTAGCATGTTCTAAAAATGGAACATTGGCGGGTACCATTTGTTTTTTTAAAATGTTTTTTTAAAAGGGATGACCCAAAGACATTTTAATTCAAAAAAAATTATTTATACATTTTTGAAACGTATCTAAACCAGAGGTGGGACTAAACATTTTCCCCCGGGGGTTTCATCCTTCCCGGTTTTGGGGTGGGGGGAATGATACCACAAAAACCATTGAAATGTGTCTTGAAAATCTAAAAATTAAAATGGGGGAAAAGAACTAAAAATTAACTTGTGAACGAGAAAAATTTTATCATTTTTCCCCGCAAAAAATTTTTTTACCGTAAGAGGGGCGGGGGTCCTGATGAGTGCCCCCCCACTGCATGACTTCTGGTCAACTTTAAAATAAATTCCAAAATAAAACGATAAAATAAAAAAAAATTTTTTAGACAGGAATTTATACATTTACATAAAGTTGCAATCACTTTTTAGAAATACACTTAATAAAGGAAAACATCAGTTGGAAAAAAAATAAATAACCTTCATATCAAAATTCCCCAAAACTCATAGTATAATAAATTTAAAAAAAATTTTAAGCCCTGCAATAAAGTGAAACTTCTTTGGTGGCGTTGGAACATATTGATTATTTTTTCCTAATATTCCAAACTGACCATATAATGTCTCAGTCACCTTTCTTTTAAATATTTGTAAATAGGGCTGATCCCAAATCAAAGTAGGAAGATGTGCTGAAATTTCTGGGGATACCGCCTTTTATTTTTGATAAAGGTAACTTTTCCTTTAAAATTTTTTGTCTGGGTTTGAGTTTTAAAACCCTTTTAAATTAATTCCCCGGGGAAAAAATTTTTGGTCAGTAAGGGGAATCTCAAATCATCTCTAAACCATAATCATACAAAACCCCAAAACCCCCCCGGGCAAAGGATTATCGCCCCCTTTTTAAAATCTTTTGTGTGAAATTTTTTTTTGGGGAAACATAGTCTTTATAATGTAAGAAGAATTTATTATCGATTTTCCAAGTTCCCAACATCTAGATTTTGGGGCTCTGTAGTTTATGACACTGGGGGGTTCTAAATTCCATTTAAAACTGCTGACATTAGAAAGTCTCAAAAGATTTCCACATTTGGGATTAAATGGAAAGGTA
>BMAV01018502.1:8943-19073 GCA_019973955.1 Trichonephila inaurata madagascariensis
CCACCTCCCCACCATAATAAAAATAGTAAAAATAAAAGCAAGGACGCTAAAAAACGTGAATTATGTGCCCTAGTCGAGGCTATCTTCGAAAACTACGATGATTAGTCGACACATGATTGGCCTAAGTCTGATTTCGTGGAATGCACACACAAACGGCAATCTAAATAAAATTCAAGAATTTAGAATTTTTGTAGAGAAGTACAGTCCCGATGTTATTTTATTACAGGAAACACATCTGAGACCAAAACACAATTTTAGCATTGCAAATTACAAATGTTATAGAAATGACAGAGTCACGGACGGGCAGGCTTCCGGTGGTACCCTCATCCTAATTAAAAAATCCATCTCCCACTTTAATACCCCTACCCCTCATCTTTATCACGTTGAAGCGCCTACGGTCACGATTAATCCCCCTAACTTTGACACTGTCAGCATTACTTCTATTTATGTCCCTCCCCACTCAGATAAATTACTCTTCACGCTAGACCTCGAATCTATCCTTCAAGTCATCAGCCATTGTGTGATCTTGGGCGATTTCAACGCCACACACAATACGTGGAATTGTTCAAGTAACTCTACTAGAGGAACTCAACTTAAAAAATTTTGTGATCTTGTTAACTTTTAAATAATTTTCCTGATACTCCCACTCGTTACGGCTATAGTTCTCAAAATACCTTAGACATTGCTATAGTCAATAATTTTAACTTTCCCTACTCAATAGTTTCCCTCCCCGAGCTTTCATCTGATCATAATCCTGTTTTGTGTTAAATTTTTCTTTCTCTGCCCCTATTCATCAAGATAACCCTAGAGCAATTTCCACCTGTTGGCATCTCTTTAAAAAGTGTTTAAACAAAAATATCCGTTTAGAAAACTTTGCTAGTATAAATAACCCACATACTCCCGATAGTAAAATTGCGGAATTCACCGAAGCTGTTTGCTCCGCTCACTCGGAATCTTCTAAACCAATCGTAAACACCCAACACTACTACACCCCAAATCACATTAAAGACTTAATTTTTCTCAAAAATCGCACTCGTAAACTTTTCCAAGACACCCTAAATCCAGCCTACAAAACTGAAACTAACAGACTGCAAGCTAAAATTAAAAGAGAGCTCAAGAAACCCTCCCAAGAAACATGGAGAAACAAATTACTAGCTCTTAACACTCAAGACAACAGTTTCTGGAATATTCAAAAACTATACAAGCACAAACGCGTAGATATTCCTGCACTAAACACCTCCTCTGGCATCGCTATTACAGATGAACAGAAGGCTAATGTTATTGCTACCACTCTCAAAGACAACTTTACACAAAACACAAGACCTAATGACTACAACTCCACGATTGACTGACATCACGAATACCTTGGAAAAAACTTCTTCTCTCTTCCCCCCTCCTCCCCCATTCTCCCTACCAACCCAGATGAAGTTTCTTACATCAGTAAATTAAAAGTTAGAAAAACTCCAGGTAAAGATAATGTTACAAACAAAATGATCCGAAACTTCTCTCTTAAAGCTTTAATTATTTTATAACTTGTCTTATTAATAAAATCCTCTTTCTAAGGCACTTTCCAGTAAACTGGAAAACTGCAATTATCTTTCCGATTAAAAAACCTGGTAAACCTAGTAATCTCGCTCAAAGTTTTAGACCAATTTCCCTCGTCTTCGCTCAGTAAAATTACTGAGCACATCACACACACACATTCTTCACAAGATTAATACTTTCCTTTCCGACTCTAATATAATAAATCCTAATCAATATGGCTTCACTAAAAAACTTTCTATTAATCACCCACTGCTAAGGATTACGGAAAAAATCTCTTCGGGTTTCCAGAGGGGCAGGTCCACTGGGGCTGTCTTTCTGGACATCCAGAAGGCTTTTGATCGTGTCTGGATCAGTGGGCTCATTTACAAACTGATCAACTATAATTTCCCTCCCTCTATTATTCATATCATTAACTCTTATCTCGTCAATAGGTACTATCAGGTCAGAGTCAATAATACTCTCTCAGACACACATTTTATAAACATAGGATGTCCGCAAGGTTCCTTGCTTGGTCCGATTTTATTTAACCTCTACATCAATGACATGCCCACACACCCACAAACAATGTTAAACCTTTACGCAGATGACACATGTATCACTGCCTGCTTTAAAAATCATAACACTATCACTCTCGCGTTAAATAGACATCTCTCTCCTGGAAAAATTTTTTAATGACTGGAAAATTAAAATAAATGTTGATAAGACAGTTGCTGTTCTCTTTACCAGGAGGAGAAAACCATGCACTCTACCCTCACTTTACTCTACTCCACTTCAATGGTCTCAGAGTACTAAATATCTAGGCGTCATGTTGGACGATAAACTTATCTGGAAACAACTTATCTTACATGCACGTAATAAATTCCTGTGTGCGCTTAGATTAATTTACCCCTTAATAAACCGGAATTCTGAAATGACTATTTCTAATAAGGTACTTCTCTACACTGCCGTTTTGCGGCCCATTCTTAGTTACGCTGCCCCTGTGTGGAGCTATGCAGCAGACTCTAATTACTCTCTTAAAATTCTAGAAATTGCTCAGAACTTTCTCATAAGAAACATAGTTAGACCTGGCAGATATGTTAGAAATTCTTTAATCTATAGGGATTTAAAAATCCCTGCTTTTAAAACCTACATCCAAAATCTTGCCAAAAAATTCTTTAATGATATTCCTTTCACAAATAATTTAAATCTACTGGACATCCAAAACTATGTTTTGGATGATAAAATTAAAAGGCCAAGGAGAATCCTCCTTGACTCCTACAATCCCCCCTAATTTATTTCTTGTTCATTCACCGGTGGTGAGTGACCTATAATAGCTAAATTTATTAATTTTCATCTGATTTTTGCTTTTAAACTAAATATTTTGTCTTAAATTTTCTGCTGCACCCACCAGGACAGCCCCTTTTTTCCACTTAATTTTAAATCTCCCCATCTTCAGGGCAGCCAATAGAGAGTTTTCTCACTTACTGCAAACTCTTCCAATCTACAGTGCCTTCTACATTAAGTTCCTGCACTCAAAACCCATCAATCTTTTTCCGTCAAAACCAGGAAGAGCGCCCAAGTCTCTGACGTCACCCCTCGTCCTTTTCCACCTAGCCAATCAGATCCAAGCCTCTACATTTCATCAGGAAAGTTCTCTTCAGTCATGCCATCCACTTCAAGGCGCCATTAATCATCAGATAGGGGAAGGAGGATCAGTTCTGATCCATTTCCCCAGGACGTCAATCGAAACTCGAAGTTGTCGTGTGTCCTCAATTTAAGTCGAACTAGTTTCCCTGTCTTCTGATTTTCCCTTTCTCGCGAAGATGGTCGTATCTTCATAGTACCATCTCGCTTGATAAAATCCGTCAGTTTCCACGCAAGTTTTCCTATTCCACTTTTATCCTGCGAACATTCGCATCTAAGACTCCAGTGCTGGGGTATAAATACCATGTTGCTTGAGGCTTTTAAACCCACTGTTTGTTGTAATTTGGTAACTGTCATTCTGCTAAATTTTTTGGGTTTTCTTTCAGGCAATTTTGGCGTTTCTTCTTCAATTTCATAATCATTTTGCTCTTTACTATGGATTGCGGGGGATTAAGATCATCTTTATCTTGTATCACATCTACTGATATTTCTCCTTTTTCTTCACACATCTCATCCTGGGTAGGAACTTCTTGTAAGCAATTCTGTTCTTCTGCTTTTATGCGCAATTTATGTTCCTGTTGAACATGTCGCATCTGCTCTTCCACAATCCATCTTTCTTTCTTCAATCTCATTTCTTCTTCCAAAGCTATTCTTCCGTTCATTCTTCTTCCATCTTCCGCCCTTCCTCCACTGCTTTGGCTTCCTCATCAGCCTTGAGTCTGACCTCCACTTCAGCCTTGAGTCTGGTCTCCCTGTTAAGATTGGATCTCACTTCGTTTTCAATATTGCCTGCGTCTATCGACCCTTCTATGTCTGGGCATGCTCTTGCGAAATGACCTTCTCCTTCCAACTCGATTAGTTTTTTCTCGAATTCGAACTCCATTTCGACACTCCTCATCCTCTGCTCGAAATCGGCCCGTCTCTTCCTTTCCACTATTTCCACCTCTTTTCTTTTTCTCTCAGAGAATTCCATCTCTTTTCTTGTTCTCTCCGCCAATTCTATCTTTTCCTTTCTATCGCGTTCCTCTATAATAGTGTTTAAAAATTCTCTACAAAACTCCTCGTCGAAGTATTTACTATTCAAGATAGCATCTCTCAACTCAAACACTCTCATCCCAAGGACATCTTCAACCATTTCCGTAGCCATAAATTGCAGGTCTACTTTTGATCCCTTTCCTAAAAATGCCATCTCGCCCCTTACTACAGTTATCCTAAATCAATCAAATAACACTATAATTTCAAAACGCAAGAGTATGCTTAATTAATCAAGGTGGGTCTTATATTTTTAAAGATAAATGCTTTGTATTTCTTCAGCATTTATACCTTGGATGCTAAACCAAAATTAAATTCACCAAAATAATATTACTACAGTAATAATACAGATTTCTGCTGCATAAAATAATTTCTCAATTTCTCGAAATTTGTAATCCTAAAGATTTTCATAAATCATAGCAATTAAAAAAAAAACATCTGCGTTCATATCTCACTTTCACAAAATAAATCAAAATAGAAATAAAAGAAAATCAACCTTTTAGCCAAAATAAAAAATCATCAGTAATCTAAAAACATATTTGAAATATCTGATACTTCAAAAAAAAAAAAAAAAAATCAATACTCATAAATACAAGTTCTACTTGGCAGACACAATATTCTTTAATAGTATTTAAAAAAAAGTTATTACTTTATTCTAATAAAAACAAATGCACAACCCAGTTGCAAAGAAAGTTCAGCTTATGACCTTGAACAATCACACTCTCACTTTTATTTATTTTTTGCGTACTCAGCAATGGTTAAAAACCATATTTTCATAAATGAGTCATACGCTTACAGAAAAGGAAATGAATATGATATATTCTCTTTTTCTTTCTAAACCCCCAAGTATTATGTAACTGAGTGAAATAATGAAGAAAACTTTCAACAAATAATGCACATTTCACATAAAAAAAAAATAAACTTCAATTTAATATTCTGCTTAATTCAGAGGTAAATAATGACATTTGATATTTAATCCAGTAATATTTTAATACCGTAAATATCTAAACTGATGTTCAATAGAAATACATACATATATCTAATATTTCATAACGTTTCTGGCGAAACCTAATAAATATCTGAATTGATGTTCAATAGAATAATATATGTCTACACTATTCAATAATGTTTCTGATGAAACCCAAATAATACTTTTAAACTCTTGGAATAGATGATATCATTAATTAATTCTCAATTTGAATCAAAAGAAAAATGTTTTCTATGACAGAAAACTAAATATTTTCCAAAGTGACCATTTAATGATTATAATGCGTCACACCGAACAATGTTTTCACTGACAGAAAACTAAAATATTTCTCGCGGTGATCATTTAATGATTATAATGACTCACCCGAACAATGTTTCTTATTTTAGGGATTCTATAATGAATCAACGTGCATCAGTTAGACTGTAAACATATCATCTATTCCAAAACAAAATACAATTAATGATAATGCACTCTACATATTTTCATTCAAACCATAAAATTTTAATTTGTGAGTGTGGACTTTTCCCTTTTACCTGACATTTCGACGAAATCTTTATATTCTTTCCGACTGCATCAATAAAATTCGTAGGTCCTTTATCTTCAAATGAAAAGATTAGGTCATAAATCCAGGCATAAAAAATCCACGACTGCTTCAGTGGCTCAAAATTTATTTTGAGATTACAGCCACACACACACACAACACAAAACAACATAAAAAACACTAATTAAGTACATTTAAATTTGATTAGCTAACACCATTTTGTTTCCATCCTCGCCTAAGTGATCGCTATCTCGCTCATTCCGCCATCTTGTCCTTCCTTCCTGTCTCGTTGTTCATCTCCGTCTCATTTCGATGGCCGTGCCACCTGTAAAGTTTTACATGCCAGGCGAATCTTACAGATAACATTCCAAGAGACAAGCAAACTGTAAAGGAAACCTTTAGAGGGATATAACGAGAGCTCAAACCCTATGTGAATAAGCGCACGAAATCTGAATAGCTTAACTTTATATAATCATTGTTATAAGAATCCTAACTTCCTTAATTTATTCTCAAAGTCCGTCCTATAATCACGCAGCGAAATTCTGATCCTTACCGTACAGCAGTGCTTTCAGTGACTCTGCTCCTTTTCCTTCTCCTTTCCGATTATTAAATTCCAACTATATATACGTTAGCTAATCTGCATATCATGGTTTCTTCTTGAGAGGGATGGCTGTGAAATAACGTGATTGCTGGCCTAAGGATTCCCCAAGAGGATTAATAGAAATTCTCATAAAGTACCGTCACACCTTTGTCATTAAAGCGTATATATTTCTTTTTTTGAAGAGTTGACCAAATTCAATCCAAACCTGTTCCGCCACAGGAAAACGGTACCGTAATATGCTAAGGGGTTTTGTAATAGCACAACCAACAGTGTGAATACTTTCCAGATATAGCAAACCTGTTCCGCCACAGGAAAACGGTACCGTAATATGCTAAGGGGTTTTGTAATAGCACAAAACCAACAGTGTGAATACTTTCCAGATATAGCTTTCAGGCAGGATGGGGGAAGGGGCACATCTCCTCACATTGATCGCCGTGTAAAGCACTTGCTAAAACAGCATTTCACAAATGTATCATCAACCGTCATTTTCCAACACCATGACCTCCTCTTTTACCGGGTATCACTACCTGTGACTCTTTTCGATGTATGGTTTCCTAAAGGACGATATCTACCTTTATAAATCCGTAATTCTGCCTGATATGAAGGACAACATCCAACGCCATTTTTTTCGATATTCCAGCATTCTTACTCCAGCCCAGATGTTCAAAATATAGTTCTGTGATTAGGGCACATTGTCGAGCATTAAGTGTATAGAGCCGTTTTACTAATGTTAATTTATATTTTTGAATATTTTCAAAGGCATATTAAATGGAGTTGTTATAACGTCCTATCAGTGAAATTTTGTACTAAAACTTTTTATAATAAATGTCAATTGTATCATTTGAGTTATTTGTAGTTCATTTATCTCATTTGGACAAATAGAATGGATTCTACAACCCTCTAATGTGACCAACTTATTTCTTGTTAACACTGTATATGTATGCACTCGGACCCCGTTAACACGTTCCATTTAATTTGCAGCAACCCCCATTATTCGACAAGGACAATCTGAAAGTAATATGCAATCAATCCGCAAGTGACTCTTTAGTGAACAATCAAGTTTAGAACTCTTAAATCTACTTGTACTTTGCCAACACGAAGCTTGCATTCATCGAGGAGCAAGCGCGCTGGTTACACACTACTAGCCATTAAAACTGCTACACCAAGAAGGTGACATGCTACAGATATGAAATTTAAATGACTGGAAGAAGGTGCTGAGATGTGCAAATTATTAGCTTTTCAGCACATTCAGACAAAGCAGGCGACGGTAGCGATACCTACAATGTGTTTAAATGAGGAAATTGTTCAGCCGGTTTCTAATACACAAATTGCATTTGAACGCTGTTGCCCGGTGAAAAGTTGCTGTGATGCCTCGTGTAAGAAGCAGAAATTGCGTACCAGCACGTTTCTGACTTTGAAAAAGATTGGATTGTAGCGTACCGGGATTGCGGTTTATCGTATCGCATTATTACTACTCGAGTCGGTCGAGATCCAATGTCTGTTAGCAGAATATGGAACCCATGAGTTCAGGACGGTAATATGAAACGCCGTGCTGGATCTCAACGGCCCCCTATCATTAGCAGCCGAGAAGACAGGCATGTTACCCGCATGGCGTTAATGGATCATGCAGTCAAGTCACGAGCCTTGAATCAAAAATTGGGGTCATTTGCTAGACAACAAGTGTCTGCACGAACAGTTCGACGACGTTTGCAGCAGCTCGGGGACCATGGGAACGGCTACCCTTGACACTGAATCACAGACAGGAGCGTTTTCAATGGTGTGATTAATGACGAAACTGTGCACACAGGAATGGCGAGACGCCATTTTGTAGATGAATCCAGATTCTGTTTCACGATGGTCGCATCACTGTTTGGCGGCATCGTGGTGAACGCATATTGGCAGCATACATTCGTTCTCGTCCTACTGGCCCATCACCAGGCATGATGGTATGGGGTGCTATTGGATACACGTCTTGGTCACCTCTTGTTTACATTGATGGCTCTTTGAACAGTGCACGTTACATTTTTGGTTTGTTACGACCCGTGGCTCTACTCTTTATTCCAGCCGTGTGAAACCCTACGTTTCAGCAGGATAATGCACACGACCGCATGTTGTTGGTACTGTACGGACAATCCTTGATACTGAAAATGTTCGGCTTTTGCCCTGGCCTTTACGTTTACCAGATCTCTCGCCAATATAAAACGTCTGGTGCATGGTTGCCGATCGACTGGCTCGTCACCATAAGCCAATCACAACAGTTGAGGAGCTGTGGCATTGTATTGAAGCTGCATAGGTATCTGTGCCTGTACATGCCATCCAATCTGTGTTTGACTCAATGCCCAGGCGTATAAGTGCTGTTATTACTGCCAGAAGTGGTTGTTCTGGGTACTGACTTCTCAGGATCTATGCACCCAAATTTCTTGAAAATTTAATCACTTGTTATTTCCAGTATGATTTATATGTCCAATAAATATCATTTTGTTATCTACATTTCTTCCTGGTGTAGTAATTTTAATGGCCAGTAGTGAATAAAAGTAGTGTTCAAAATCAAGACTGGCCTGCAACTGAAGGATGGGGATCCAGAGGTTCGCAGTTTTTCACTTTAGTTCCTTGCTCAAATAGTGGGTGACGCCACTTGGTCATGTAACATCGAAGCCCACTTTTACCTCGATAGGCAAGTTAACACCCCCTATTATCTAATTCGGGCAGCGGAAAATCTTCATGCTATCCAGGAAAAATGCATGCATCTTAAAAAAGTGACAGTATGGTATAGTTCCACAGCTACCTTTGTCATTAAGCCGTATATTTTTTTGAAGAGTTTAGACCAAATGGAATCTACAAACCTGTTCCGCCACAGTAAAACGGTACCGTGATATGCTGAGGGGTTTTGTAATAGCACAACCAAAAGCGTGGATGCTTTCAGAATATAACTTTCCTACAGGATGGCACACTTTGTCACGTTGATCGTCGTATGAAGCATTTGCTAAAACAGCATTTCACAGATGTATTCTTCAACCGTCATTTTCCAGCACCATGACCTCCTTTTTTGCCGGATATCACAAACAATGACTTTTTGTTGTGCGACGATATCTACCTTTATAGGCCAGCAGTTTTGCCTGATATGAAGGACAGCATTCGGCGCCAATTTCTTGATATTCCAGCAGATTTACTCCGGCCAGCTGTTAAAAATATGGTTCTGTGATTGGAGCACACTGTCGAGCATGAAGGGCATCGAGCCTTTTTACTAATATTGCTTTATATGTTTGAATATTTTCAAAGCATATGAAATGTGGGTGTTACAACGCCACTTATAGGTGGAATTTTGTAATAAAAGCTTTTATTTAATAAATTTCAGTTGCGTCATTTGAATTATTTGTAGTTCATTTATCTCATTTGGACAAATAGAATGTATTCTACAGCCCTCTAATGTGGGCAACTTATTTCTTGTTAACCTGTATATATGTTACCGGCAAAGTATGAAATCCGGCATTCTATAGAATGCCTAAAACTAGCCGGCAATGTATGAAATGATTCTTATTTCACACATTGCCTAGGCATTCTATAGAATACCTAATGAGAAACCGGCAAAGTATGAAATACATCTCCGATTCGTTTTAAATATTGTGCGCGAGACTTTTAACGCGTATACTTCAGGCTTAGAATTTGTCAGTTGCACATTGTGGTTTGTTCGGGAGTGTCAAAATACTCAATTTTACTTAAACTTATTCAGCAAAAAATTGTTATTTTTAATAAATATTAAATGATATTTTATGTAATTATTATGTATTTTATAAAGTAAA
>BMAV01018502.1:39939-51085 GCA_019973955.1 Trichonephila inaurata madagascariensis
GCCAGCTCTCGACAGATTTAACGTGCATCGCTGCCCTACACGGCGGGTCTTTAGTGGTACTGGGCTCGAACTCGTGACAAGGCAAGCCACGGTCCGACGCCCAGATTGAAAGAGATTGCGTTTGTTGAGCTGAGAATGAATATCAAACTTTGTGTTCGTTTGGGAAAAGTGCCACGGAGACTTCCAAAAATTTGAAGCATGTGTAAGGCTGGGATACATTATCGCCAACGCAAGCTTTTGAGAGGCGTCGAAGTTTCAGAGAAGACAGGGAAAGTGTCGAAGACGACAGACGCTCTGGACATCCGCAGACTTCCCACACCGCTGAAAACATCGAAAAAGTTTCTGCTGCGGTTTGTTAGAACAGGCTTCAAACAATAGCAGAATCAGTTGGGATATCCTCGGCGCACATGTGTCAATGGATACTGAATAAGTATCTTAACATGCATAAGGTGTCAACATATCATTCCCTGCATGTTACAAGACCAATCTGTAGATGAAATCAAAAATGCATCGCTGGTTAAATGAAAGAACAGATGGATTTCAGAAATGTTTCAACGACCTTTACAAGTGATGGCAAAAGTGTGCTGTTGCTCAAGAGTCTAATTTCGAAGGAGGATGTGTTTCAGAAGTTTAATTGGTAATATTTTTGAACTGATAGACTCTGAGTCCAGGAACTTTTGAATCGTACTACGTATAAAGAAATAGCAAAAAACCAAGATAAAAACTCTTGACACAGTTTACCAAGAAACGAAAATCATTAAAATATTTGTAATGCGATTCCGTTAACAAATTAAATCAATTAAAAGGTATTTATATTTAAAAAAAAAAGCCGGTTGAATTAGTGTAACTCCCTTATTACGAGATCTCCGGAACTGGTAGACTGACAGATTTGAAATTTTGCAAACGTCTTCCTCTTGTTGAGAAGAAATCTGGCAAGAACGGGTTTTGCGGAAATCGGCTCCCAACGGATATTGAGGTTTTTGAAATATTAGACTACAGATTTGAAATGTGGTAAGAACGTTGCTTTTGTTGATTAGACATCCATTAAGTACGGGTTTTTCGGGAGGGGGAATTCCTTTTTCATTTGTGGTAAAAAAAGTCCCTATAATGAAGGAGAAAGAACAACTTTGTCATACAGCTATAAACATTTTAATGTCATTCACACAGAACAATGTATTTAAGTGAAAAATATTTCTCAACACGCATGGCTACGAAAACGGAATATAAAAACAAATTAAATGCATAATATGAAACGCGACTGTAGATAATTTCAATAGACCTAGATTTCAACAGTTTGTGTGTAAAAAAAAAAAAAAAAAATGCAAGCATATATTCTAGTTTCTAAATACAGTCGGACCTCTACATAATGAAGTCGCTAAATCCCGAAAAAAGTTCGTTATATGGAAAATTCGCGCGATTCATCTTTCAAATTTCTTTATGAACCACATGAAAGAAGTATTCAATTAATAAACAATGTATATTAAAAAAAGTAATTATTCACACCTTTTTGTAAATTAATATACATTTATTTAATACATCTTACCTATAAAAAAAGGAAAGAAAAACTGAAACTTTTTTGACACCTTTATCCACTTCTTGAAGAATTAAAAAATTTTCTTTGATGCTCAAGCACTTACGTCTTGATATTTTCGAGCTACAAGAAACAAAGTTACCAGTACGACTGATCAATACTACAAATGAACGGAAAGCAGTTTAAAGAAACGAGATTCCACTGAGGGTGAAAGGAGATTTCGAAGATGTTTCCAGTGAACTGGACTCAATAGGGGTTAAAGGTTGCAATGCCCAGTCTTGGTCAAAGTCTTGGATGAAATGCCCAGAATTCTAGTGTTCTCGGCGAGTTACACACCTAATAAAACTAGTTCAAGATTTATGACCACCACAAAATGTGCTAAAAGAGGGAATAACTCGAAATGTCCAGAAATACTTCAAAAACAGGGAGAAAAAAAAATGTAATCACAAGAGAAAAAGTTCGCTATATAGAAAATGCACTTCGCTATAGAGAGGTTATTAAACGAAGAAAATCGTGAAATGTTCTTGGTTCTAGGAAAAAGTTCACTATAAAGAAAAATTCGCAATATAGAGGTTCATTATATGGAGGTTCCACTGTATAATACATGCATAAGTGACAATTGGAACTCAAATACCATTAAAAATTTTTTAATCACAAATACAATACTTTTTTTAAAATTGCTTTTACCCAAATTACCTATAACATGTGTTGATCTATTTTAAATATTTTAAGATATATTTTTCAAAGTGTGCATGTGAAGGGGGGAAGGGAAGGGATTCCCTGAAAACACCTTATAGCTCTAAGGGTTTCGTGAGTCTAAAAAGTTTGACCACTGATAAAAATATCAGGTTTCTTAAAGTTTCATAGAAATACATTTTTAATATTTTGAATTATTATCAAACTTGCCATGAAAGATTTTGAATCATCCAAATGCCTACTTTTGGTAGATTAAAAGACCCACTTCCGATTTTTCTAATTTTATGTAATTTATTGTAATTCAGCCTCCTTGTAAAATAGAAACAAAATAATACATGTTTTGTAAAGTCTAAAGATTTTTATTCAATAAAATTTTTAAAAAAATGTGTTTTGATCAAAATTCGTCATTCTAACGCATTCGAGGGCTTTAAAGCCATTTTCTTCAGAATAATTGTAAGTTTTAAGACTCTATTGAACAATTTCCCTGTCGATAAGCGATTGAGATATTTAAAAAAACAACTATGTTTAGATTAACAATTCTGTTGCATTCTAAATTTTTTAATAAAAAAAAATCTTTCGAAATATTTTACCATGGAAAACCGCCAGAGAAGTCATCTTAAAATTTCAGTATGATTATCAGTTCTTTCACAGTCACGTTTTTTTTTATGTTTAATATCCTGAGTTTAAATTTAGCTTGTATCTCTCCAGCCTTAATATTCCTTCGGATTTATTATCTCCGGGAAATCTTATTCTTCAACATTTGTAAATTTAACATTCTAATTAGTTGAAAAATAAATTAGCCTCTCCCATCCTTAACAGGTTAACAAATATCTCCACAGCAGTCAACTAACAATACCTGATTCGAAGTGTGGAAAAAGTTACACAGACAGTTCCATCTAAACTCGTCGTTTTAAATCAACAATTCGTGAAATCGGATGGATATACATTTGCAAAATTACGACTAATGGTTCAAATAAATTTTAGGATAGTGACATCGAATGCATAAAATGGATACAATATTGAAACACTTAACGACTAATCTATCAAAAAATTTTATAAACAGCATAATCAAAAGAGTATGGAAATGCAATCTTTGTTTCAGAAAAGAAAAAAAAAAAGAAAAAAAGACTAAGTAAAAGCTTTGCTTTTTTGGCGTCTTATCGCCTTGGTTGGCGATAAAAATAGACCCCCATTTAACGAGGAACTCATTCATGCGATAGCCCACTCTAGCTCCAGATTTCGCATAATGCTCATCCCCTTCACGAGGTTGAAAGAAACCAACTGAACGTGCTAATTTCACTGCTGAAAAGTATTTAATCATGAACTGTAAAATTAGTTTTGTAGTCATTTCTTTACTTTTTTACCTCAGACTTCACGCAGGTAAGTTTTTTTTTTTTAATTTGGGACTTTTTTAATGTGCTTTATATATTATTATTTTTTTAAATATATGTACTAAAATGCGATTATTATGGATCCATTATTTGAGGCTGATGTTCAAATTCATTTTTTGATGAATGTAGGTTAAATTTCCAGTTGTAGGTTTTAAGACGGAAACAAAAATTATTTTTAAGCATTTTTATATAGATAGTTGCATGGAATTCTGATAAATTTAATGACGGTTTAATTAAAAAAAAATATTTATGAATTCAGCTTAAGACGAAGTGGTTTAAAAAGGAATATTATTTATATATTGAGAGTGGAATTTTTAAATATATATAACTTTTACCTTGCGCATTGTCATTCATTGACGTTGGTTTTCCATTGAGTTTAAAAGCGTGTAAAATATAGAACTGGCAATATCTCAATAAATTCCAGTTAAGTATTTAATTTATACAAAATACTGAAGCTTGTTTTTTTTTGTTTGTTTGTTTAGGTTTTTTTTTTTTTTTTTTTTTTTTTTGAATTTTTAAAAAAAAATTTTTTTAATTTTTCCTTTGGAATTTTTAGTTTTTTTTTTTTTTTTTTTGTTAAAATAAATTTTGTCGTAAAATGTCGCGACACTTTTTTTTTTTTTACAAAGGGTAATCGCAGTTATTAGAGGGGAAAATTAACTTGTACCAACCAAAGCGGAAAATCTGTTATGCGGTATCACTGGCGAAGCTAGTTCTTAGGCCCAGTATCTAAATGCCTTGGGAGCCCTCTTTTAAAGCCTCTTAACATTTGACGATCGTTTGCTAAGGGTCCCAATTTTTAGGTGCCCCAAAATGTGTATCATTGATACGGCGGTTGCTACGTCCTTGTGTGGTATGGAGATGGGGAAAACAATAATTAAAAAAAAACTGCTAAATTCAATATTTTCACAATCTAAGCTTTTTTCCATCTTCTGCTTTATCGTGCTCTATAATTTCGGCTGTAGGTTCTTAAAATTTAATGCAACAAAGAACTTGTTAAAAATGTGCTTCATGTTCTTTTTTGTTTGTTTGTTTTGTTATTGCAACTATTCAGTAGATGTTCTCGTATTGCAATAAAGGTTAAAAAGTACCAACATTTCTGTTTTTCTGTAATAAAAATAACTTTCTTTCATAAAAACCCCCCAAGTACCTAAACTTCCTGCCCCTTTGGGCAGTACTTAACAGAAAAATTAATTTTATATTTCCCTTCATCCGTATACCAGCGAACACCTTTTTCGCATAGGTAGATTTTGAAATTCTGAATTTCTTCGATTCGCGCTACTATATATTAAATTTTCAATGTATTATAAAATAATTTTATGAATGAAATATTTTTGAAATTTTTTACTGCATTTCAACCAATCGGAAAATATAGGAGAATCACACTATGGAAATGTTACTAAGATAAATATCTTTTCACAATTGTAGAAATTTTAATCTTCAATTGTATTTATTCATGATTAAGGTACAGTTTTAAGATTTTAACTGTAGTTTCATGCATCTCATTATGTTGAAAATTATGTTCTGCTATTTATCAAAACTCTTAATTGCTAAATTTTAATGAAAAACAATCTGATATATAAAGAGAGACGGCGACTTAGAATATACACAATTATTTAAACTATTCTTTTAATTGTACTGCGATAGCCAAATGGTTATGGTAATGATCTTGACCGGTGAAACCAAACTGCCTGTTCGAGTCCTGATTTCGCTACTGATTTTTCGAGTAGAACAATTTGTATTGCTGCATATGAAATTGAAATACTCGGGTGATGCGGAAATTAGAAGAATGAAGTTTCGGTTTTGGGTGTTGCCTTCGTTACATTTCGGCCGGTTAAATCAAATTGAATGTTCGAGTCCAGATTTCTTTACCAATCCTCATGCAGAACAATGAATAGCTGTTTTCTAAATCAAAATACTCGCATTGTACGGAAATTAGGACATTGAAATGCCAGATCTGGTGCTGCCCTCGTCACTTTTACAAAACTGCAAGGACACTAGAATAAATCAAATCATAACCCGTAATTTTGAAAAAGAAATTCCAATAATTGATCTGCTTGTGAGTCAAGTAGATTTTACTTTCGAATTTAGGTTTAAATTCGTAATTTTTAGGACAAAAGTGCATTGATCCAATTCTGCGGAACGTTGCACTTCGCTTAATATCGCTGATTCTCAACTTACACAATTTTTGGATCGACTTCGATCATTTTGTATTTAAATTTTAAAGATTTAGAATTTTTATTTATGTTTTTAAATCTGCGTATCTGTTCCACCATAATTAACTTTAAATACTAGAACATTAGCGAGTTTTTCAAAAATAAATCTGTCTGAAATCCAGACTTCTAGATAAATACTAGAGAATAATTACAATGAGATCAATAAAAAATATTTTAAAATAATTGCAGCAAATAAGTGAAGAAATAAAGGTTTAAAAATTGTGGAATGATTCTACGAGATTTACCTGTAACATAATTTCGTCATAAGTATTAATTACTTGATGTAAAAATAGGCTAAACGCAGCAGTTTTTCGAATAAAAAGAATTAACCACAAAACAACTATATTCTGTCAACCACTTGAAGTTCATATTGTCTTTAACCAGTCAAAGCGTTACCGAAAGTTAAGTTTCCGCGTTCACTTTAAGAAAGAAACTTATTTCCGTACCATCGATTGCATGGCACATAAAAAAAAAATCTAAGAAGAGGTAACACTGACAAAAAACATTCTTATCTTAAGCCTCATTAAATCCAAAGAAATATTTGGTTTAAAAAAAAAAATTATACGGCACTTGCTCCCAAAAGATAAGGTGAGTCTCTTAACGCTAGGTGGTGGAAGGGGGAAAAAATTAAATTGGTGATAAAAAAGAGCAGAACGAGCCAGAAATTCTGCCTGAAAGTTGAATGGGCCGATTTTTCACTTTTTGGCTAAACGCTTGATGTTTTCATAAATATCTTCTGGCGGTCACCAACCTTTACTTTTACGCGATTACTTTATTTTTGGATTCTTTTTACTCGGTTTCCTTTTTTTTTCCTTCTAAATTTAGGATATATATGTTAGCACATTAAAGTATAAAATTCGTTATTTCATAAAATAACTAGGTATTTCATGAAATTACTAAACAAGTCTGTTTTAAGTATATAAAATTATTGAATTCTGCGATTTAACTAGATATTCTATAGAATATATAACGATTACTTGATCGGTTAAAGTATGAAATATGGCACTCGAAAGTTCTTTGAATCGGTTCTAACTGCTTTTAGTCAATTTTGAATCCCAATTCAAAGTGTCATCACAGCAATCCTTGCTCTAATAAAGAATGAAAAGTAAAATAAAGTGACTTCATAAAATTTAAATTAATATCTTCCTACAATTTTGTTTTAAAAAATGCATATAATATTTTTATAAAACAAACGTTTGTTTCCACCCAGCATGTATTTTTTTTGATAATATTTAAATATAACTATTTCTGCAACATATTCTTTTTCCTCCTTTCTGTCTGTTAGCAATATGAGAGTAATAATAAATTATGTTATCTGTTTTTCCTTGTTATTTATCAATGTAATCCTCTGCAATAGTGATAAGTTGCATTTTTCGAGAGATTTTAGTTATTTAAGTTCAATTCATTTATAAAATAACTTTGAAATTGTGTATTTTTCACTTTAACGGTCTCTCATTAGTTATTTAAAAGAATAATTAGGTGAAGTATGAAATTTTTCATCTATAATACTTTAACTGACTTGTCTAGTTATTTCAGAAATAACTAGTAATTCTATAAAATAATTGAAGTATACACTTAAATGGTATATATACTACATGTGAAAAGCGTAGTGTTGCGAGCCGATACCATAGATGAAAAAGAAAATTCTAATTTTACGTAGTGTCTAATTCAATTTACAAAGCAAAAGCTGTGTAATATAATTTTTACTTTAATTTTGGTACTAATGCATTTTTGATTTTTATTTACACGATATATCTTCGTGTATTTTAAATAAGCTTAAAAAATTCCATATTAATCCATAGTATATTTTTTTATGTGTTAGGACTGACAAGATCATTAAGCAGTACTAAAATATTGATAAAAAGGATTATAACAATTTAAGTAGAATCTTGTATAAATATGTATAAATTAAGTAAAAATATTTTGAGTATTTTTCAATTCAATTGAAAATTTTTTTTGAAAATATAGAACGTTTCTCAATATATGTCATTCAGATAATTACAAAAACAACTTTTAAAAGATGCATTTATATATTTCATTTAACAGAAATTCAAATATAAACCTTATCAAATTCTGACCTTCATTAAATTATTTGAAAAAAAAATTGCCCTTTAATGTCCTGGCGGCTTGGATTCGAATAAATACGGGTATTAGGTTCGCATAAAAATACGTTTTTACAAAATTAGTCTTGCTCAAACGATTTTTTCTTAAACTTTGCTTTTTCTCTAAACAAAAGGCTTTCCATACATAAATGAACATTTTTTTTTTTTTTGTCTGAAGCTCTTTATACCTTTTTTAATACATTTCCCCAAAACTTAATAGAAAATATTGTAGATAAAATAGCATTTATAAAGTTAATCTGGTTGTTTGAGTTATTCGTGAAAGTGATGTTTTTCGTAAATGGTAATCCTTTACAAAATTCTTTTGTTCTAATTCAAGCACAGGATCCTGAGCCAGGTTTCAACTTTCTTATTTTAGAGGCTCAGGCAAACTATGTTTTTATTTTACCTAAAGCGCTTCCTAAACAAAAAGAGCCGGGTCATTGCATGGAATTCAAGTCAGAAGCCAAATGTAACACTGTTGCAGAGATTTAAAATAGTCAGGAGTGTACTTCCTAGTTTCTAATGTCGCAAGGCGCATGCGCGTCACGACATGTTTAACATTAAAGGATTACATTGCGAGAAATAGGAATGAAATAGTAATTACATGCAGAACTTTGAGCGCTATTCCTTCTAGATTAATAAAGGCGTCACACATTAAAAAAAAAATTTGAAGAATGTTTAGGTTTTTAGGTAATTTTCGTAATTTTCTTTCATTAATTAAAATTCACTTTGTCAACGGTAAGTTATTTTAGACAGTAGTTTAAAGAATATATAAGCAGGTGTTTATTAAAGTATTTTGAGATTTGCGGCTCAAAATATTTTTAACTATATTACTTATATAAAAAATAAGTACCGTAAAATCAGACATGCAACGCGTACCTATACTTTTAAGATGCAATTTTTAATTTTTAGGTCTATTCACCTTTTAAAGCACACTCCCTTTTTTTTTTATGAAGAAACCTGAATATACGTGCGCAATGCTTTTATGTTTTGAAGTCATTTGTTCGAAGTATTATTCCACGTTTTTGAAAAAAAAATAATTTGCTTCTAGAACTACAACCCTTTAAGTAAATGTATGTCATTTCTTTTAAATAAACCATATTTGAATATGCATAGAAGTCTAATTTTTACTATGCTCATCTATCTTTTTTAAATTTTATTTTTAAAGATCTCTTTTTTTATACCTGGCGTATAACGCGGACCTGTATATTTCGATCTCATTTTTTGTGCGTTAAAATTGCGCGTTATACGCCGGATTTTACGGTAATATATTTATAAAATATTTGAGCTATATCGGTACCAGTGTTAAATCGATTCCAGAATCAGATCCCCCCTCCCCTAAATAGTATATAAAGAATACCCCTACACTTCTGAGAATTAATTACCAGCATTCATTTAATGTGACGCTGAGTGAAAAAAATATTTAAACACTTTTAAAAATTACTTTACGAACGCCATTCCATTTGTTTTTTAATCTTTATTATGGAATATTTCTACTGACCTTATGGAGACTGTATCCTGTAAATCGAACATCTTGAAGTGGTTTATTATCAACTAATATCTAAATACGTTATGAATATATTGAGATTTAAAGTTTAAATCTTTAAAATATTTTTAAATTATACTATATCTGCTTAAGGTGATTACGTTTGGATCCGTGATTTAGAAAAAGCGTATTAATGATTTTTTGACATTTAGTGTCAGTTGAATAAGAAAGTACATATAAAATTGTTTTCAAAATATTCTAAAGATTTTGAAGCCGATTTTTTTTTTTTTGGCGAAAAACAAAGAATGACTTATTTTCAAGACATTTTTCCTTTTCAGAAAAATGCTTCTATAATATTTTACCTATGTACATAGTTAGGACTTCTATGCAGGGGTTGAACTAGGTTTTTTGAAAAAATTAACATTATTTTCAGAGTTTCTATCAATTAAAATAATAACGGGTGTTTTTTGTTAAAATATATATAAAATGTATAAATATATCCACTTCTAAATTACGATTTAAAAATTCTATACAAAGGGGCTGAACTAGAAGACCTAGCTATATATTGGCAAATAATTCTAGAAGCATTTTCCGTAAAAGGAATGGTTATTCATTTTTTATAAAAAAATATTGCATTTAAATTTTTCTTGTAATAGTATTCTTAAAATAATTTTATTTGTATATTTAACTGACACACACCAATTATCAAAAAAAATTATCCATGTGTACACTTTTTCAAAACCACAGCTCCGAATGTTTTCAATCACCCTAACTGAAATTAAGTATTAAGTGAAACAATTGTTAGTACTTTCAATACGAGAAATAATTTAGAATTTAAAAAGAAATTTACTTGTGTGGGTTATTTAAATTTCATGAGCAAATACTACTTCCCTAAATGTATTCCAATTTTGAATCGGAATACTTTTTGGAATTTTATAGGTTCCTCGATTTAGGAACGACTGACTTTTTCCTGATACGAGCATGTCGAAGTCCTCCTAAGTATCAACCAAAGACGTCATTTACTAACAAATGACCTTGCAAAAAAATAACTCGAGGAATTTCATTCTTTTACTACATGATTGATGAAGAACCCTAGAGTCCAAATATGGTGATCCGTAGCCAAAAGAACCCAATGATTTTATAAACAAAGGTTAGAGCGAAGACAGTTCCATCTGGGTTGGAATGTTCCTATCAGATGCATATATATCAAAGTTCGATTTTTTTTTTCGTTGACCCCAGTTTTTTCCTTTCGATGCCTCAAGAACCACTGGTCACTGATATGTTATGATTTTTGACCCAAATGCTTCAGATTCTTTTCAATTGTGAACACGCTTGTTGATGAACATGCATCAGATTCCGGCTGATGTAATATTTTGTCACATGAAGGGTTATAGATTAGATAGATTAGATAGATTGTACTTTATTTACCAGCAGTGTCGGGAAGTGAAAATGTAATAATGAAATATTTGCGTGAAAAAAAAAAAATTGCTTGATGTCCTGCTGTACAATTAAATTTACGGAATTGGTTTATAGCGGAAATTCTTTTTAGTTTCTGCAATTATGTCTTTAAAGTAGGAAATAGAAAAGTGTGTCAGGCTTCAGAATTCTCGGACTTTAATGCTGTGTGACCTAATTCTTAAGATTATTCACTTAAATTTTCTTCCGGAAATTGTTAATTTAAATTGTTTAATTTTTAAGCTGCCGTAGTAACAGACTGATTACTG
>BMAV01018502.1:72204-92433 GCA_019973955.1 Trichonephila inaurata madagascariensis
ATTGAAAGTTTGAGAAGCATTGCTGTACGTCTCTTCTTTTGGAAGTTTCGTGGATGGGAGTTCTAACCATCGTCAGTTGACCGTGGCTAAAAATTACGAGATCCGACGTTAAAAGCCTCAATTTTGCTTTTAAATGCGACATTAATGTGCAATAAATTAATCATTAGACCTACTTTGACCATAATCTCGGAAGAAAAGGTTAAGTTACTTTTAAAATTAATAATTCAACATAATATCGCGTTGATGCGCATTCGAAACATTTAATTTGAGATTGCGGCAATGTTTAAGTCACTGGTTCCAGTTCTTATTCCAATAAAGATTTGTAGTGCAAAAAATTATGGGTCTTAATAATATAAAATGAATTTTCCTGGAAACTCACCCGTAGGGTGGACACTATAACAGTGAAGTAGGAGTTCGATTTGTGCAGCGATTCCTTCTCCCGCAAGTCACAGCCAACGAAGGACAGGAATAAAAGCTCTTGACGAATGGCTCAAACAGGGATTCATTTTCATCCCAGTCATCTAAGGCGTACACGAAGGAATTTTTTTAAATATATAAATTTTTAACCAAATAAGCACTTTTTATTTGAAATGGGGCATAAAACTAGGAATTTAAGTACAATTTCCACAAATTTAATTTTGGATATATTGGTAATTTTGAGTGAAATTGCAGTTATGATAAACCTTGTATTGAAAATTCTAATAAACATATTCAAATAATAATTATACAGTACATAAATAACATCATTACCTTTGCTTAGAGCTATCAGATTTGTATTACTTCCAAAAGTTTTTGAAGTATGTGTCTTTTTTTATGAAAGAACTCAATATTTTCCAAAAAAACTAAAGTTGTTTTCTCACAAAAAGTGCAATAAAATACATAAATATATACATAGAAATTGGATTATAGTCTATACTGGAGATGAAACTAAATAAAACATGTTTTGAAAATTTCAATTCAAAATCTGAAAAAGAAATCCTGTAGTGAATATTACCGGGAAGCAAAAAATTGAAAAACATAGTTTCTCAGAAAATGCATTTAAAGATTTTAAAACAGTATGAAAAATTTTGTACTCATTGTACATTTTTTAAACTCACCATATTTGTAGATAAAGATCTCTTTAGATTCTCATGATTAACTAATTCGGACTTTCTTTTTAACCTTTTGCTGTTTTCTGGGGTTTTATAGACTGTAACAATTGTCGTTTTAGTGAAATTTTGATTAAAAATTACAGTTACATAAAATTCTAATTCATGTATTCAAATAATATTTATACAGTATGTGAATAACATCTTTTATGTGTTAAGAATTAAAAGAATTGTAATACTTTTGAAAGTTTTTTAAATATGCCAAATTTTTTATGAAAAAGCACGATTTTATAAATTCTTTTCATAAAAAAAGCAATAAAGTACATAAATATATACAGAGATTAGATTTTGATTCATAACACAGATGGAACTAAATAAAAAATGTTCTGAAAATTTCATTTCAATATCTTAAAAATATTTTGTGTTGGGATCTATTTCCGGTTTTGTAAATTCCATTTCCGGTTTACTAATGAAGCTCTATAACTTTGCTTCTAAATATCATAGAAACAAAAATAGTGTTTTTGGAATCTTAAATGTTTGAGCTATATAAAAGAAATTTTAAAGAAATTTCTGACATTTTCCTTCAGAACGGTGAATTTTTGGTAGTCGCATACCTTAACCTTGCTTTGAGCTTGGTGATGGTTTTAAGAAATCCGAACTCGTTCGGAGTACTTTTTAACAAAATAGCATATTTAAACATTATAAATGCTTTCTTAGGACTCAATACCAATAAATACTAATATTTAACTAACAATATTTAAAATAAATTACTTAAATCTTAGAAAAATCACACTTATAAATGAAATTTTAGCAATATTTTTGAAAACTTCAAAGCAATTAGAGAAAAAAGTAATAAACTTATATTAGTAAGAGTATTACTACTAAAACACAAATTAGATGCATTTATCTAGAAAATGTACTAAAATTTTAATGTTTTTATTAAAATTTGAAATTTTAGAGCTGATTGAATAAACATAAAAATGTGACATTCTTTGAGACCACTATTTAAATAACAAGCCATATTTCAAAAAGAATTCATACAATAAGAAATATTTTAGTACATTCTCTAGAAGATAACATAAATATCAGGTTCAAAAAGTTTTTATAGAAATACATTTGTAACAGTTTGAGTTATCAGATTCACCATGATAGATTTTAATTTAAGCAATTTAAATGCCTACTTCTGGTAGATCAAAGACACTTTCGGTTTTTCTAACTTTATAAAATTGATTCTAACTTGGCCTCTAGGTAGTGTAGAAATATAATAAAGTATGTTATGTAAAGCCAAAAGATAGCTCTATTCAATAAAATAATAAATAAAAATATCTGTCTTGACCGAATTTGGTCATTTTCAACGTGTTCGGATAACGATGTCATCATGAAAACTTGCGTATATAGCTCTAAAATAAATCAAATCAAACCAACCTAATAGGTTTCTTTACTTTTTCAGAAAAAAGCGAAAAGAGAACCATCCGACAGTGCGCTTCCAATGCTTACGACCCATCCAGGCCTTGTTACTACCGAGCTGGTTTCGGTGGTAAAACTAACGTCTGCAACTGCTTGGGCGACGGCTGCAACTCTGCTTCGCAAACCGCTGCCGCTCTCTTTGTTACCATTGGAGCCTTCTTGTTTTACAAGTTGCTCGTCTGAAACTGTAGAGATTGAGGCTCTTTTATCGATAGGATCAACGCACATTACATTGAAATGTGTGAACTCGAATGCGGCGCATTCGGATGATTTGAATGCTTCTGAGAAATCTGCAACGAAAATGGGTTTTTGTTTTCAAGGTTTTGTATGAATACATCTGTTAATAGATTTGTTAGAAGCATTTAAGTTATTTGTGCACGCCGTTGTGTATAACCATACATACAGTCGTTTTCATTAAATTAAGACTATTTAATATTTGTTATAATTGGAATATATATAGTGGAATGCAGTCTTGTTGTACTCTTTATTTTATTTTCTGCGAATTAAATGGATTCCCCTGGATTTTTGTTTTATGTTTCCAAGAATTTAAGAAGCTGTACTTTAGCGAGATTTTCTTTTCAACTGTCGTAGAAAACTAAATCCGAAAATGAATCTCAATTTACATTTTAATAATTTTATTAAGGTTTATATTATAATCAAATGTATGTGTTAATATTAAAGCTGTGGTTGGTATTAGCATTTATACTCTAATTAAACTTAAATTCAACAACAATGTAGTTTATTGAAAATTCTGAACAAATGAAAAACTACAATGAAATTGTGTATAAAGAACGAAAATCAAATTGTATGCAAACTAACAATGGATTTGTATTGTTTTCGGTATTTGTATAAACTTGGAAATTTTCATTGTAAAATTTTTGAAATTGGCTCTCACAGTAACTTTGATTGCATAAAGTTATATCTTTAAAGTTTGGTTTTCTTTTAATAAATGCTTTTGTTGTGGCTAATTTTAGGTTATTTATGGCTTGTTTGCTATTGGTATCAATTGTAATAACAGTGAATATATGTATTTAAAACGAAAAAATTGGTCTATTTATTCAATGAGCTATATTCATGATAAATAAAATAATGTGTTTTCAGTTGAATTCAAAGCTGATAATAAACTTGTTGATGCACTTGTAAAATCCAGATACAATTTTAAATTTGATAACTGAGTAAAGATGCCCAAGTATTAACATTCTTCAAGATGTTTTTTAAAGTAAAAAAAAAAAATGTATTATACCTTTTACTTTTGAATCGTGTATTTTTCATTTAGCTATGAACGTTATTAATGTTAACATATTAAATTTTTTAAAGCAATTTTCTGTAAAAATTAAAAGTCGGCAACAGTGAAGCGCATTAACTGATTGGATGGAAACGCGTGATTGCATTTATCATGCGACTATATCACATGAATTTAGCTCATCTCTGTACAAGAAAAGATTTGTTTTTGTTGTATATTATGTGATACAATACTCGCATTTAAAGCTTCAGTGGTACTTCATGCAGCTGTTACTGTAAATTTCTGCACCAATGTTTACAAGAAAGGAAGCAGGGTTTTTTATTGTTTGTATCATAAAAGTAAATGGGACAGTATCATTTATGTAAATGATAGTATTTTCCTTCATTGTTACTCTATGGCATTGGAATAGTGTTTAAGAAAATGAATTTATTTACTGTAAAATTTGTATGTAATAACTTTAGTAACTTTTTTATATGAACAGATTCAGTTTTTCAACTGAACCAATCAGCTAATAACCAAAGAATCCCGTATTGTCTGTTGTAATTGTGCCAAGTTTGAAAATTTAAATTATGCAGGCTTTGTACATAAAATTTTCAGTTTTAAATTTTTTTTCATATTTATAGGAAATTTTTGAAAAACTTGAAATGTGTATTTCTTTTTATATGATTGCATTTTTCTTCATTCTTTTTGTTTTCAAATAAATGTTAATATATATTTATGTGGTTTTTAATTTCACATCAACTGCATACATTTTAATTTAGTTCTAAGACTCGTACGGGACTTATTTTCTTTTTATTTAGGATTTGATTTTCATGCAATATTAAAGTCTTTTTTTCTCATCATTCATGCTTGTTTTGACGGTACTTACGGATTATCACAACATATTGGCAGGGCTGACTATAGCAGTTTTGCCGCCTCGGACAAAAACTGAAAATGCCGCAAAAGCAGGGAAATTTCTTCGAAAAATAGTCTACTAATGGTGGGGATCACACAAGCGTTTGTTTTAACTCATAGTAACTACACTAAAGACTAAAATAAAACGTCTCCTGTGGTTCTATCTACCAAAACCTCTTATTACCCTTGTCTTTTGGATTGCTAAAACCGAACATCGTAAAGGTGAAAGGAATGTCCGTTGTCACCTCGCTGCGGGATTTGGAGCAATTAACTAGTGAAAGGTGTGTAAGTATATTAAATTTTTCATGCTTTAACATATAGGCTCGCCTCTAACTCTCCAAGTTTAAACATAAAAGAAAACGGCCATTTAATATACAGAGTACAAAATAAAAAAATACGTTAAATGAGATACCAAATTCCCCACCCAATAATATTTCGGTAAATAAATCAAATGTTTTGTAACTAAAAAAAGTCCAAATTTGATCTAAATGCCGAACTTAAAAAAATTTGCCGCCCGAACAGGGGTCCGATTTGTCCGGCCCTAGAGCCACCCCTGCGACATTATATGAAACGAAGCATATTATTGCCAACTTGGAGCATACAACACATGTGAAATTGGGATTGCCAACTTGGCAAGTTATCTTGAACATTGGCTATATATATATTGTTGCGGTAATACACAAGTACCGTTTTAGCCTATTTTATTAAACTTATTTTAATATCGTAAGTAAATGTTTGGCGCAGGTTTTATCTCTTGCACAAAAAAAAAAAAAAAAAAAAACATCCAATCAACCTTAAACTTGTACCCAGGATATCTTAACACATTTCTTTCTATTTTTAAATATATCAGTATAACTCCAAGCTTCAGCTCTTTATATCTGAAAATAACACTTAAATAGTAATGTAATGTAGGGGTGTAACATGGTTAGAGAGTTAACAAATTAGTTGCAGAAAACTTGACTCGGGTTGCATGTGTTCGATTTTATGCAGTGCAATGTAATGTTCCAGAACAGTAGGGTCCTGAAAACAAAGAAGGTCCTAGAAACTTATGGAAATCCCAAATTAAAAAAAACGAGGGGGAGTATGAAATTAAATTCTAACAAATCTTCGATGTTGCTGTTTCTGCTCATTCACAAGGCAAGAGCGCTGTGTCTTAGCAGTTTAGATATTCGCGAAGATAGCGAGAATATTATATGATTTATTTTTGCTTACAAGCTGTGACCCACCCTCTTTACTGGGTATTTCATCACATTGTAAGACTGCCTCATTTTTCAATTCCTATTATTAGTTCACTCTAATAGGTTCATATATATATATACACACACACACATATCTTCAAATTTTCCATCGTTAATAAAATACTTTCTATTCATCCTTTCAACTGCAAATACATTTTTTAAAATTTTTAGTGGATGACACTTGATGTTACAATACATTTTCTTCAAATATTAATTCATTAATTAAATTAAGTTTAATTACTGAATAAATAGTCGCAAACACAAAAATAACAGTCCAATACCTTATATAAAAAGGAAAATCGTTCGTTGTGTCCCTGTAGCGCATTGGACTTCTAATCCAAAGGTTATGGGTTCGAATCCTACCTGGGATGGCCTTATTTCTGAGAATGTGATTTATGAAAGACTATTATTATTGTTTGTTACTATTTATTCAAACACCATATACAGAAAGGAAAATGAAAAATCATTTTCTATTTTGCCACTTAATATTGCGATTCTGTCTTATGTATATACATATTTATGTTATGTGAATTGTAAGTATTTAATAAAAAGTAACTAAAATAAAAATGTTCTTTGTTGACTTATGTAGGAATTAACTTAATTTTTTTTTATATGTTAACTCCTCCCACATAAAAGTAGCCACCATTTAATATCGCCTCATTTTCCTCAAACAGTTCTAGAGATAAGTTTAATTTTCTGAAAAATCGGCGTAATATTTGAGTATTAATGGAAAATAAATTCAAACACATCCTTTATTTATTTAAATTCTACATACATATATCGAAATACTTTTATGTACAATCTATAATTACAAATAAAAAAACAACTAACAAACACGTTGGTTGAATTTAATCACTTTGGGTCACGTGCTTAAAGGTGGACGAGCACTCTCTATCCTCAGAGTTTTTTCATATCCTTAACAAAAATCGAAAATGTATCGTCTTTAAAAGATGACAAATACAAAAGCTGTTTGGCTTTTGCTCCTACGTAATCTGTACAAAACGTCGATCTGGCAGACATCTTCAAATGACAAAAGCCACGTTTTCGGATTCATCGTCCCATGTTTGATATTCCGTAATTGTTCCGGTTTCGTATCGGATCTGGCTGCAGGCGGCCGAGTAGGTGTTTTGCATCAACATTGCGACGGTCATGGGTCCAACGCCACCGGGTACTGGAGTGATGTAGCTAGCCTTCTCGATGACTCCTGAAGTAAAACGAAAATTAGTTAGATTCAAAGACTGGTTACATGAAAATCAAATAAGCGTACGACTTAGCGAGCCTAGCCAATTCGGTTGAAGCAAAGTATTCCGTGGGGCAGATGGGAAAATTTGGAATGAAAAAGATTAAGATGCATTGGTGTCGAGAGGACCTTCTATGATTGGTAGACCAGAATGGTCAGCTATTTTTAAATTTAAGCTGGGAAAAGAAGTTTCACCAATCGTAGAGAGAAAATCAAGCTGCATATCTGTAGTTTATCTAAAAGTTAATTGAATTGTTAAGATTAAAATTAGAAGGGGACGTTTAAATAAATAAAACAAATATAATAAAATAAAATTAACTCTAAGATTTAAATAAAATCGGGTTTTATTAAAACGAATCTGCATCGGTGATGGAGTGAGTATTAACTTCGCACTGAACGAGGACTTTTGACGACGGACCTCGTAATTTTGAACCATGGTCAAGAGACGAGTACGACACCTGAGCTGGCACCTCCCTCTCCTAACTACCACACCAACTTGAGAAGGTTTGAGCTCTCTACAGATTTAACGTGATATCGCTTTCCTACACGGCGGTTCTTCAGTGGCACTAGGCTCGAACTCGTGACATGCCAGCGACGAATCCGTTACTTTGGCCACTAGATTACCGTGGCCTATTTGTGATGGTGCTGAATGGTTAGTTTGCTTTGAGTACTGTCGCAGTAAGAATAATTCGAGGGCTGTTTGGGCATAAACATTGTAATTTCGAATCTCGATCAAGTAACGAAGACAACATCTTTCTATTACAGTAGAACGTCGTTTATCCGAACATTCATTATCCTGAGCGTCAAATATCCTGACCAGTTATTTTTTGTCAACTACATGTAATGTATATGAACTCGTTTTTGAACAGTGCAATGACGACCACAGGGAGGAGATTACCGACTTTGTCCAATCGATCCGAGGATTTTAAGAATGCGATACAGATGTAGAAACCTGGATGTCATGGGATGCAGAAGACTGTGAATTTCAAATGCCAAATGATGATGAGATTGTGACTTCCGTGCAAGAAGAATCAGACCCTGTCGATGATGAAACGGATAAAGACGAGGACAACAACAACGAAAGTATGAAGGGTCCATCAAATGCTGTCGTGTTTTCTGCGTTAGAGACAGCTATGGAGTGGTATGAACAACAACAATCACAGAGTGCTGTCCTACTCAACTACTGCTGATAAAGAGAATCAGAGAATTTACAGAGAAAAAACAAAAGTGTACAATGGTACAGCGAAAAATAAATGATTATTTTCCTCAATAAAGGTAAAATTGTGACATTTTTCACCTATTTTGCTTTTTCTTCAAGCACTTCTCCCGCATGTGATAATTTTCAATATTCGTATAGTGTCCGGTTTCATATACTGCATGGATCGCATTCGGTTTTCGGTTATCCGAACAATCGCGTATCCGAATGGTCCCAAATTCCAAATGGTTCCAATCCATTGATGGTCCAAATCCGAATGTCCCAATTGATTCAGATATACGATGTTCTACTGTACCTTATTCTTATAACTTTCCCACCCCGGAAGGACTTTGTTCACTTAAATTTAATAAGCAGTAAAGTCCCACAGCGGAAAATCTATTGAAACCAGGATTCGAACTTGAGGCTCAAATGGAATATCTCTGATCATATTTATTATCATAATTACTGAGCTACGGCCATAGCCCAGTAGAAGTTCATGTACAGCTGTTTGAATTCTAATCGAATCATACTAATATACCTATAATGTAGCAAAACCATTTCAAAAAAATCTTTCATTTTTTTTTTGGCGTAGAGTTGAACTTTTTTAAGGAGATACTTTTGAGATCAGAGTTGAACAATATGTGCAAATTCGGTTAACTTACTTACAGTTATGTTAAGAAAAGAGGAGATTTTAATAGTTTCTCTGACATTAGATTTATAATATTCATAATAATTATATAGCTCTATTTTTGCGGGAATTGTGCCCTGTTTATAAATGCGTATAGCAAGGAGAAAAAGATCATGAGGTGTTAAATTTATATCGGAGTAAAATACATAGTTTTCATTTTTCTATTTATTTATTTTATATTTATTTATCCAACGCCCGTGCTTGGCTTCTTGACCATTTGACGCCGAGCCTCCCAGTACCGACTGACGATGGCATCAGCCGGGTATTCATCGAGTCCTCTGCATTGGAGCAGGTGGTCGCCATCCATTCTGGCCTGGTCGCAGAGTGGGCAGGCCTCGTTAGCCGCCACGCCAAGCCAGTGGAGGTATACTCCCTAAGAGTCATGTCCGGTAGTTAGACGAAAGCGGGCAACAGCCTAGGCTCTCTCCAGGTGTCTCGGTATTGAGCCCACAGTAGCCAGTTTCCCATAGCTTTCCAAAACCTTTCGTTTTTTGGGTCTGGGCAGTATATTTGTCAATGTATGGGGAGATGATGCTCTTTGCTCTTCTGAGGGCCAAGGGAACTTCCGGTTGAGTCGACTCTGCTCCCTGCTTGATTTTTTGCTCGGCTCTTTCATTGCCGGAAATCCCAAAATGACTTGAGACCTACTGTAAGGCCGTAGTCCAGCCATAAGGCTCGGATAACGGCGATCGCTGTTACACATTTAGCACCACCCAGGGAGCATGTGTAGCTTGAAGAATGCCATGGACGCGCGTAACTTTGCTCATTTTTCTGGGAAGGAAGAGAAAACAAATTAAAAAAAAGTAAAGAATATATTTCATTTAAAAAACAAGCCAACTGCACCAAAACTCTGAGTGAATTTCTTTTCTTTCATGGAAGCCTATGGTCGAGGTAGCCGTGTCAGGAGTTCGAATCCTAATATCCTTGATGACACGACGTGTAAGAGTCTATTGTGTGGTAAATCTATCGTGGCTCCTCGTTGGCGTAGAGCAAAGGTTCCCAAACTTTTTTTGCCTCATAGATCCTTTGACAGGTTTTTCGGTTTGGGGTAGACCCTATTAACCTAATATTAAATTTTTGCAAATTCATCAACTTAAATGGGTTTTTGACAGCAGGTATAGAGCTGCATCCTTAAAAGGATTTAAATTTTTAACTGTAGTGAAGTATAGTGTTTAAAAAATAAGAAACCACATGTCAATTAATTAAATTAAAATTTAATTAATTCACATGTGTTTTCTTAATTTTTAAACACTATTTTAAACATTAATTAAATTAAAATTTAATTAATGCATAAAATAACTGTTAAATAAAATAACTGAGCAACTAATAAATGCTTTTAGTGGGAGGGATGAATCTGGGGAAGCACAATAACAAATTTTAAACATTTGGCATCAATCTTGTCAGGTTTAACCCTAAATATCTCCTCGGTTAATAGTGCCAGTCTTTTCTTCTTTATTTTTTTGTTTTGGAGATTGGAAAGCGCACTCCTTCTCAATCGGAAAAACAATTTAAAACTTTTTGAAGATATTCCATAATGTGGAATAAATAATGGGTATATATCTTCTTAAAGAGCCAAAATTGCTGACATCCGTTTATAAACTTAACTTTAAGATCTTAGTAAGTGCCTATTTCTAATGTCTAGTTTTTGTAATGTGACTTTTTTTTTTCGAAGTGATCACATGAATTCATTGCCTACTGTGATATTACGATAGTCAAAACATTTTCAAACCTAATATTCAAAATCCCCAAAAATAGGTATAAATACGTTGAACGTAGGTTAAAACGCCTTTTTCTTGGCAGATTGTCCGCGACAATTGTGAAACTGGGAAAATTTGAGATGTCCAAATTTACACTCCTTTAGCTTAATTCTGGCACACACAAGAAAGGCTGAAATGTGGTCCTGTTGTAATTTCATAATTGTTTTAAAAACAATTATGCTGTCACCTTGAAACTGCAAACTAACCTTATTAAATTTAGTATAAATAAATCTATTAAAAATAGGTAAGTCTGGTTTCTACTTGATTAAATTTTCTTTTAAAATTAAAATCACAATCTGGTTTAATGAGAGCCACTATCGTAGACCCCCATTTACACCTCATCGACCTCCAAATTATTTTTTCGCTGGCGTGGACCCCTTGGAGGTCGTCATAGACCCCTGGGGGTCTATATAGACCACTTTGGGAATCACTGGCGTAGAAGATTAGTTTGGAGAACGGGTGCTTCTCAGGTGTCGTGCCTCTTACTTGACCGAGATTCAAAATTACGGTGTCCGTCACCAGAAGCCCTCGTGTTCCTTTTTAAATCGATTTACAGAAACACTCACCAACGTACTCACTGATACCAGAACAGATTTATAATCTATTGTCTGTTTCCAATTTGACTTTTGATGCTTATATTAATGTTATTTTCCCGATCTTATAGTGGCCGCGGCCTAATGGTCAAGGTAATGAACTCGTAGCTGGCATGTCATAAGTTCGAGCCCAGACCCGCCGTGTAGGGGGCGATGCACGTTTAATCAGTCGGGGCTCAAACGTCCTCACGTTGGTGTGGTGTGGAAGTTAGGAGAGGGGGTGCCAGTTCAGGAGTCGTCCTCGTCACTTGACCATGGTTCAAAATTCGAGGTTCGTCACCAAAAGCCCTCGAGCAGCTGAATAGGGTGACGTTAATACTCACTCACTCACTCCCCGGATAAATGTAAATTTTTCGTTGTGAGAGATTGTAGTATATCTATTCTTTAAGAAACACTTTTCATGCATGGAATTTAGTGTTAATTTGGTTAAAATACCTTTTATACACCCCATACTCGATTTAACACATTGTTTCTCCTTATTAATCATTCCATTTTTCAAGAAACTAAACATATGAAACTGAAAATCTACTTAACGTTTAAAAATAAACAAAGAAAAAAAAATCACACACACACATGCTATGTGCCCACACTATAGAAAACAATAAAGCATATAAATAAAACATGTAAAAAAAACAATAAGTAAAATTATTTAAAAAAAATCATCGGAACTTATTGTTTGAATATTAATGAAAACAGTTTAGGATATTATTATTGGAATAACTGCAAGTTTCCGTATTTTTTTTTAGTCCAATAAATTAGACAGATCCAGATAAATCCTTACTATCGAAATCCACATCTCCAACGAGCTTGGATCTTCCTGTGATTGGGTCCTTGATTCGGCTGATACCGACATCAATGATTGCTGCTCCTTCCTTGACCATGTCAGCTGTGATTAGGTGAGGAATTCCGGTCGCTACTACAAGGATATCTGCCATTTTTGTGAATTCCACTAGCTGTTGTGCCGGCGTATGTCTGTGGCAGATTGTTACCGTGGCGTCACCTAGTGAACAAAAGGAGAACTAATAATTAGTAAAGCTTTCAAATTCTTAATTCGCAGATAACAAGTAATGTAAAAAAAAAATGGAGTCAATTCCTGCTTAGGTCAACAAACAAAAATTTTATTTTAGTTAATTTTTATTAAATAGTCACAAATAATACAAATATGTATATGCATATGACAGAATCACAGTATTAAGTGACAAAATAGAAAGCGTTTTCCTTGCAATTTTCCATTTTCTTTTCTATATAGGATGTTGGACTACTATTTGTGCTTATTTGTTACTATTCATTAATTAAATTTAATTATTCTAATAAAAAGTAGAGTGAAAAGAAATCTCATTCTCAGAAAGTGGGCAATTCCAAGTGGAAGAATATTAGAAGATTTGGATTAGAAGTCCAAAGTGCTATCCGTTGCGCTACATGGACACAACAAACAATTTTCCTTTCTATATATGCTGTTGGACTATTATTTTTGTTTTCACTATTTATTCATATTTTATTTTAATTAATGAATTAATATTTGATAAAAACTGTATTAACACTAAGTGTCATCCACTACAAGTTCAAAAAAATGTATCAGAACTTGAATGGATGAATAGAAAGTATTTTATTAACGATTGAAAATTTGAACAAGATATATATATATATATATATATGTGTGTGTGTGTGTGTGTATAGGGAGCGAGTTAACTAATAGTAGGAGTTGAAAATACAATTTGGACATATTTTATTTCGCTTGAAGTTTTTAAAATCGCATTGTGAATATAATAGAAATAGTTGTGTGACACTTTTTACACATATATGTGTCGTATATCTGTGTTAATTTTTTTTCTCCATTCTGCAAGTAACATCCGTTGTATAGTGTAAAACATTTAATACACATTTTACAGCCCTCACAGTTCTCGTTGCTGTTGGATAAAAATGGACTCAATTGTTAATAAATTGTATTATGGTGTTCATGGATTAATTATTTTTAACTACTAAATAATAATTTTTTTAAGCAAATAATCGAAATTTTCTTGCAGAATTCAATACATTTCCTTGCTATATACAGGAGAAAAGCGATTCACTCATCACGAGATCTCTGGAAGTATTACACAAACAGACGTAGAATTTGGCAGGCATATTTCTTTTGTTCACAGAGGTCCGCTAAAAATAGGTTTCGGGGAAATCATTTCAAATAGGTGGTACAGTGGTGTTATAGATTTTAAAACAATCTGCTTTTTAATTGTTAAACCTACGGACTTAAAATTTAGTAATCAAATTTCTTCCGTAGAGTAGAGATATGCTAAGATTGAATTTTGTGAAAATTGACTTCCACGAGAGCCTGCATCGGTGTTAAAAATAAGAAATTCCCTTTGACTCGAGACTTGAAATTTAACAAGAATGTTTGTTTTGTTGCTTAAATTTCCGCTAAAAACGGGTTTTGTGGAAATGACTCCCCACTTTGAAATTCGAGACCTATCCTTTGTAAATGAAGCCGTGTGAGTTCTATAAGAATGTTTTTTAATACAATCGAACGTTTAATGCTAGGAATTAGACGTGAGTAATTTTAAAATTTTATATAGCCATACAAGATCGCGAAACATAAGCGCAATAAGTTGGTAAGTGCTAGCATTGAAAATTGCAGTTCATTTATTTTTGCAGTACTTTTACAGCTAAATCAACTTTTCTCTATGACGTTTCTAGCGAGATTTGTTGAGATCAGTTGCAACAGAACATTAAAAAAACTAAAAAACACACTTTTATGGTTAATCGAGCTAAAAAGTAAAAAAATCATTCTTAATATAAGAATAAAATGATTAACAAGAAAATTAATGTCATTGTGATAAAAGCATGGGATGCTCTATATATCAATTGTTATAATTTCTTACTAGTTCTATTCCGAAATGCTGAGTTAGTGTAAAAATGTAATACAAAGCACCCCACGCTTTTACAACAATGACATTATAATTTTCTCGTTAATCATTTTATTCTTATATTAAGAATGATTTTTTTACCTTTTAGTTCGATTAACCATAAAATTGTGTTTCTTAGTTTTTTTAAACTATAATTTATTTTTCATTTTTAGTTCGATCTACAATAAAAGCCTGTATTTTTAGTTTTTAAAACTATCATTTATTCATACACTTTTTAAAAAAAATTTTTTGGCCCCCGACCGAAAAAGTTTGCTTATCCCTGTTTTTTTCTCATGTACGAATCTTTTTTTTTTTTACTTCCATGTGGCAATTGTGTTGTTGTTTCTCATTCCCGAGATCAGCAGAGCTAGATCAGGTCCATGAGTCCATTCACCCTGAAGTCCAAAACCAATAGGGGATCTTGAACCAAGTCCTGCTCAGTAAGCCCCAAAGTAGATAAAATGTCGCCAGGGGAGGCCTGAGCAGAAGAACACTTACTGCAGATTTCGAAGTGTTTAATGGCCTCGACAAAGGTCAATGACATCAGATGACCACTAAGGAAACGAGTAAGTGCAGTTTGATCTCGTCTACTGCTGCCCCGATCCAAGGAGCCGCCAAGGCATTTGCTCTGATACCATGGGTGCACCGGTGAGATCATCCAAATGGCCTTATTCTTTGCTTTATACTTTGAAAAAGTTCCAAATAAGTAAGAGGAGAGACAGGCTTTGTAGTTTCGCCAGCACTAGCCCTGGCTAAGCTGTCCGCAATTTCGTTCCCAGCAATTTTGACATGGGACTGGATCCACTAGAAGTGGATCTGACGAGAAAGGGAAAGCCGTTTAAGTATCTTGAGGATGTCTGTACCTGTGCGATCCCTCACGTTAAGCCAATTGGCCAAGTGCTGGATGGCACTTCTACTATCCGAAAAAATCCAGATATCTTAAAACTGTGAAAGCGAATCAATGGAGTTCAGTCCCTCAAGAATTGCAACAAGCTCGGAACGAAATACCGAGCAAGAGTCCGGATTTTTTTCTCTGGATTTTAATTTCCTGGTCCCGAAAACTAATGTAGATGCCACTGCCAGAACAGTCACTACCAAGTCTACTGCCATCCGTGTACATATGAACAGCGTCCTTGTGAACATTATTAATTCTTTCAAGAGCTAACTGTTTCAGGTAGCGCGGCAATTAATTTTGTTTGCTAACTTGGATAGAGAGATCAACATGAAAGTAAACTCCATCAAGACCCTCAGAAGGGTCAATAATCTGAGATAAGCTGTGATGTTCAATAGAACTAGCAACAAGGTGTCCAGAAACAACGAGTTCAAAGAGACTGCCTCGTTTGAGCCTCTGGTGACTGCTCCATGACCTTAAAAATTTCGATGTACGGTTCTGAAAGCCAAGACCGGAGAGCTTGCTGTAGTACTTTACTAAACTTCACTGCAGGTCAGCTTCATAGAGCACAATATCTTTTGGGAAAGAATTGCGAAGACCCGTAATAACCCTTGCACTGAGTTGAACACGTTCAAGTTTTTGCAAGTTTGAATCAGAAGAGCAACAGAAGATGGGGAAGCCATATTCCAAAATGGGACGATTGAGAGAAACGTAAGTGTTTCTGAGAGTACCGGCATCAGCACCCCAATCACGGCTGGAGATGTACTTTAGGATTTTAACGCGTTTCCTAGCAAGGTGTTTCAAATGTCTAATACTCAAGGTGACAATTGTTTATATTATGGTACGGTCGGCTGGGTGGCGTAGTTGGTTTGTAGCTGGCCTTCTGTACCCAAGGTTTCGGGTTCGATCCCGGCCCAAGTCATTGAATTTTCATGATGCAGAAAATCGACAGCGGCCATGTCGTGTGATTATACGGCATGAAACAGATCCCTAGAGTGTTTGTTTGGCTTGGGTGCTCTCGACAAAATTGAATTCCTAAGTACAAATTTCGAATCGGCAGAGCTCAGGTGCCTCCTTCTGGGAAGAAACTGGGCGTCAAAATTACTTGCGGTAATTGGTATCGCCTAAATGGTGCCGCACTAAAAAGGGATACCAGCTCCAGGGGAATGTACTAGGTCTGCAAAACTAGAAATACCAATACGCAGCCCCATTACAGAAAAAAAAAATATTATGGTACGAAATTGCAGACGCAAAAAAATGTTTTTGCTTTTAGGGTTACTCTTAATCTTTTAACCGCCAAATCTGGAGATGGTATTTGCCATTAGTCACCGAATATGGAAATAATTTTTCCTGGTGACCCTAATCAGAACAATGGAACATAATTATGAAATTATTGTATTGTCATCGGTCCTTGACAAGTGTGCAAAATTTCGAAATAATCTGACATTTTAAAGTGGGTAAAATTCGATTTCAAAAATTCCGTTACATACAAGTGAAACTTATAAAAGCGTGTTAAAAAGAAATATGTTATAACCGAGATAAAAACCTTTTGATTCACGTTTAGAATTGGTGGTCAGTTGGCGAAATAAATCAGATACGAAGAAATGTTTGTATTTCTGTGACACGAACAAAGTGATAATTCTTAATGAAAACGAATAAGTGAACAATATAAAAAATAGTTATTATGAAAATCGTATGTCTTTTTAAAAACATCTGCATATTTTAAATAACGAATAGCAATTAAGTAAAAAGAACACGAGATCTTTTAGGAATAAGACTATTTCAAAGTACAAGGATTGCCAAAATAAGCAGTCTGCCAGAATGAATTCTTTATCGCACGATGAAATCATCGTCAAATCCAATTGACTTGTTGTTGTGACTAATGCCACCTGCCTACGAAATTCATCGCGGCTAAGAGTTAGAATTTTTACACCTGTCGTTAGCCTTAGCTTTGAGCACCATGCAGGTGACAGTACTATATTGCTCGGTTCCACCCCATTTTAGAAGGAGAAAACCCTGGGGGTGGCCAGGGGCCTCCCACCTCTCTTCCCCTTCTACCAACCACACGAGAGGATTTGCGGCTCGACGGCTATTTAGAGTACCCTCATGCTGCGAAGGCACTATACATTTACAATCACCTATGTCTTCTCCGGGATTCGAACCCAGTCCCTACGGCACCGCAGTCAGCGTCACTAACCCCTATACCGGTTGAGCGACTTCTTGTTCTACACTCGAGTCAAACCTTTTTCCAAATGCTTTTTATCCCATCAGGAGTCATCAAATTAACAGTGATAAATTAGCGGTTTTTTTATATTTCCCCCAAACTAAATTCGTTACATTATTTAATACGTTTTTAGAGACAATAACCGCAAGTAATGCGTATTCGTGTTGTAAAAAGGATTATATCTTTTCTTATTTCAAAATTACATTTATGCTTTGTAAAAATCTGTCCTTAAATACTGATATTCACATAATTTAAAAAATACTGGATTTACAAATAAAGCATTAGGTATTTATGTGCTATTGCAATCATATTAACTTTCTTGATAACTCACCAAATTTGGCAAACCCGATTTCGCACATGTCGTAGGCGCCGAACTGGCAGTCATGTGCTTCGTTTCATATTTCCGCCATTTTAAATCTAACAGTTCGTTGATATGGAGAGCTCGAACACTAAAATGCGAACCTGAGATTTAACCGAATTCTTAAATAATTAAATTAAATAATAAAAAAAAATCCTAAAATAATAATTTTTAAGTATAATAATAATAATATATAATATTAAAACAAAAAGATGAAATTAAATACCGTATTTATTCAAACGTAAGCCGTACCCCAAATTTTGAATAAATTTTTGCGAAAAATGAAAAAGAGTGCACACAAAATGGCTTATCGATATCCAATTTTAAGTAATTAAAACAAATTTAAAATGAAATCGAAGTGGATAGGAGGAATAATTAATTATTTTACAATATTATAAACTTTTAAATACACACATGAACCTGTCTAATGACCCCATCCAACGAAATAAACACTGGAAAAAAGTGCGGCTTAGATTCGAGTAAATACGGTTGTACAAATTATTTATTCTTTTTGTTTTATTGATTATTATTTATTTATAGCTACTTATATATTATTTTTCGACTACAAGCTCCATATTCCTGTCAGCGTATTCCGTTTTTAGAATGCGTGTGGTTTAATTCAATGTCACCAATATGGTTGCAATTGCACGAAAGTACTGCCAATATGGTTGCCATAGTACATGCGCCATGCATTGTGTTTGCTTTATGTTTAGTTACCTGCTTGTGTTTCACCAACGCCATCTGCATGCAGTAACATAGCCATTGGCATACCAACATTTTTAGAGCGTCCACAAACAACTGCGTTCTTCCCAAAAGTTTCAATACCTGAAAAAAAAATATTTTTATTAATTATATTAACATCGTTTTTTTAAAACTTCTCTTTGGATGCTGGCTGACACCTCGTAATGTTGAATCCCAATCAAATGAAAAAGGCATATATTCTTCATTCATACAATACTTAAAGCTTTTGATATGAATTACTCTCCTTAAGGTATCCGACTACGTTCGGAACCGTGATTTTGCAAAAGCGCATAAATGGATAATTTTCATGATATTTAGTGTCATTTAGATTAGAGTACATGTATAAAACTGTTTTAAGGACATTATGACAAAAAAAATTTATTTAAATAGAATATTTTGGCAAAAAATTAACTTAGAATAATCTTTTTTCAAAATGTTCTCCTTTTGTGAAAAATGCTTCTATTATAATAATGTTTGGCCTGTATATAGCTCAGACCTCTCTACAGAAGCTCAATTAGAATTTTTGAAATATATAACTTAGAAGTGAGTTTATTCATATTTTACGACAACAGAGAGGAGCAATTTTAAGGAAAAAACACCGATAATTATTTCAATTTGTGGTAACTCTGAAAATAATGTGAATTTTTCAAAAATTCTAGTTGAGCCTCTGTAAAGAGGTCTGAGCTATATACAGGAAAACATTAAAATAATAGAAGCATTTTTCACAAAGGGAGAACATTTGGAAAAAAGATTATTCTAAGTTAATTTTTTGCCAAAATATTGTATTTAAATAATTTTTTTGTCATAATGTCCTTAAAACAATTTTATACTTGTATTCTAATCTAAGTGACACTAAATATCATGAAAATTATCCATTTATGCGCTTTTTTAAAATCACGGTTCCGAACGTAGTCGGATACCTTAAGTGTAAATATAATATTTAATAAAAAAGTAAATAATAATAATAATAATCTGTAAAAAATGTTATAGTATTTGGCAACAATTTAGTAAGAATAATACGAATTAATTTATTTTCCTTTCAGTTTAGAGATGATTAGTGTTTCTCTATTGTAACGAAAAAAAAGAACGTAGAAAGCTACGCGATAGAAGTGAAACTTCTTTGGCGAAGTTGGCCGTATAAATGCAGGAATAGATCTAATTGTATTAAACTTACTTTAATCAAATAAAATTCGAATTTCATTTATTGTATGAAAATAATATTTTTATTCAATTTTCTGCATCATCATTTTACAAGAAAGATACAATAAGTGTGTGATAACTGAAAAGTAGGATATAAAAATCCTCGATTGCAGTCAATCAAAAAGACGGGAGAAAACTGCATCAATCGTGGTTCCGTATTTTGTTGTTCCTTCTCTAGAATCAGTAATCATTGTCAAATTCAGTGTCCGTTTCAAGAATTCAATGAGTGTCTTTGTTTCTTCTGAAGCAAAATTAACATTAAAGTCTCCAATCAAGATAATTGGCCTTTAATCATCATCGGATCCAATGATTGCAGCAGCCTCTGGTATGTACAGCACTAAAACTTTATGGATGAAGGTGATAATATACTAGCTGCTAGTTTTTTACTTTTTTTTTTCACGAATCTCTTTTTCCTCTTTTTGTGCATTTGTTCGAGGCATTCGGACTAGAATGAATTATAATTCAACGGAAATGAAAACTAATAATATAAACTTAATGCATCACTCACAGAAGT
>BMAV01018502.1:94725-125654 GCA_019973955.1 Trichonephila inaurata madagascariensis
ATAATTAAGATCGTATGGTAGCTTTAGCGACAAAGCGCATTATTATTGTGTAAGGGGGGCGCGATAAAAATTATAATTGAAAATTGGGTCGCGAGTAGTGAAAGTTTGAGAAGCACTGCCCTAGACATTCCCGTAACGGGAAGAGCCCTATAATGGTAATATTTTGGGTGCGTTTATTCGTTGAACACGGCACGTTAATTATATGAAACTACGAAAATACGCCACGCTAGTTCTTACGAGTAGCAAGTGTACCCATTTAATGTCTCTAATACCTAAGCGCCTTGCGTCCGAAGCAGCAAGAGGCCCCACTCTATACCTCTGATGCTATTCCCCCTTGGCAATAATCCAATTTTTTCATGGATATAATGCAAGTCACGTGGTGTTCTCGTTCTCTTTTCCTCCCGCTTATTGTCTTCTCACCATTGCGACGATTCGGGGGATGGGGGAATGACTACTTCTGTTCGCTTTTTCACCCTAACGCAGAACTGGGAAATTTCCCATTCACTCTCGCGCCTAAAGAAGTTTCACTTCAAATACGCAACATTTTCCTTTCTTTTATACTTTTGAATGCATATTTTGCAATTAAAAAAGCACCAATGTACCAAAGTCTTGAGAAGAATAATTAAAATCCTCATATGATTAATGTATCGCAACACAAATTCAACAAGGTGATGAAATAATAGCTCGCATTTCTTCTTCGAAATATTGAGTATCATAACGCAATATAAAATGGATTTACACATCCGTTCCTTACCCGTTCTCCTGAGCAGTTCCATGATTCCTAAGGGTGTGCAGGGCATGAGGGCGTTCATATCTAGACAGAATCGTCCCACGTTAACCACATGAAAGCCGTCCACGTCTTTGTGGGGAGCAATGGCGTTGCACACTTTCCTCTCATTCATGTGATTGGGCAGGGGCAGTTGCACCAGGATACCATCCACGTTGGGGTTGTCGTTCAGTTCCCGGATGATGTTGAGAACCTCCTCTTCGGATGTCTTGGTGGGACGAACAATAGTTTCACTCGAGATACCTGAATTATAGATCAGAAGAAAAATTAGTCTGTATTCTCGAAATTCTTAGAGAAGTGTATGTATTTATTCATTACCCATTGAGACCAACTTTACCAAAGGTTCCACATACCAGTTTATAACCCATTTCTCTGCTGAAAAATGACATTTTCGATACCTGTTGTTAGTATAACATAAATCATTTCCAGCTTCCAAGTCCCTCCACCTTTTATTAAATAGTCAGTTTGGCACAGTGCCGATTTAAGCTCGTTTTGGGCCCTGGTCGCAGAAGATTTATAGGCCTCCTTAGCCCTGACGAACCGAAGTTTATTACCAGAAAACCTAGTTAAGTCCATCTCATAGGGGCTTTCCGGGCCCTCGGCACCCAATGGAATAAACCAGCACTAGCTTGGCAGAACAGTAAGTGTACTTTTGAATTGATTTTCTTATAGGATCTCAAATAATGAGAAAGCTACTAGCTACTTAGCTACTTAAATTCATAGAGAAAATATTTCAACTGGTAAAGTGAATGAAAAATAGTAATAAAATATGGTAATAATCAAATGAAAATTTAATGCTGCACAGCGCAAGTCTACAGATGGTTAGTTAAAATGATGCATCGATAAAGTAATGATGAAACATAGATTTAAAATTCCCCGTGTTTGAACTGTAAAACCTATAGACTTCAAATTGGACATTTCTTTCTTTTTGTTTCTTTTGTTGAGTAGATATCCGCTGAGAATGGGTCTTGTTGAAATCGACTCAGGTTCGTAAAAGACAAATATACTTCTGTTTTAGAAATTTAAGTCCTGTTCTTTTAAATCAAGTAGCGAGGGCAATAAGGATGTTTCTGAATGCAGTCGAAAGCTATATATATATATTTTTTTTACAACATCATGAAATACCCAGTGAAGCGAGTAGGTAAACAGCTATTTAAATAAGTTCAAAATTTTCATGTATTGAATATGTGTCATTTTTCTTTGTTAAATTTCCCGTTTTCCTTGCAAAGCGTCACACAATGAACATTTTAGACTTTTTCTTTGGAAATTTCTTGAATGTATCTGGTGCGTTGTCCATAACCACATTATATATGTAAAGAATATGCTTTGTATATAGATTTAGCTTTATTTTTAACCTCAGGAGAAAACTGATTTACAGATGGATTTCTCTAGTACTTAAAATGTTTTTTCACACTCACCAGTCTGTTTAGCAGCTTTGAGCTTGTTACTGACGTAAACAGCGCTGGCTGGATTATCTCCGACCAACAGGACGCTGAGATGGGGTCCACGATTTCCTCTGGCAAGCCACCTCTGGATGTCGTACTTGATCTCGGCCTGGATTTGTGTAGCTATCTTCTTCCCGTCGATGATTTTGGAGGCATACTTTTTACTGGAAAATATAATTGAGAAGTTAGATCAAATTTCAAAAAGAACTTTCAAAAGCTACAGATTCGTCTAAAAATTCGCATCGATTTTAGGGAGATTGATGATAATTTCAAACGCTGTAAGAAGATGAAAATGATGCATTGAATCTTTCCTATTTTACAATTGTTATAAATTTTGTATTGATAAAAAATATATAAAAGCATTTATGTTATTTTTATTTTATGTATGTTTTGCGGTGTCGTAGCGATTTCTCTCCTTAGATTAATTTTGTTTTTCGGTGTTTTGGCACTTGACCTCGGCAAGAGAGTTCATTTTAGTCACCAACCTATCGGTCAGCAATAGATGATTGGAACGAAAAGGAATCTCTATTCGGGCCAGTCATTATTCCTTTGTTTTTTTCAGTTGTTGGCTATAATTTGTGGGAGAAAGGATCGCTGCATACCCCCTTCCTACAGAAGGAAGTCGTTTTTGCTTTTGACGGGCTTTCTGAGTGATACACAAAGGAGGCTTTGGTGGAGTAGGGTTTGAGTGTCGTTGGGACGCTTGCAAAACTGATTTGAGAACAGTCTCTTGTTGAGATGTCGTGTCAAGTTGAGGAATACGCCGATGCCATTTGAATCACTATTCGTAATTTATTGGAAATATCTTAGAAGCTCCATGAAAATGCATAATCAACCAGTTGCGTTAAGCTGTGCTGCTTTCTAGTGTTCCATTTCTGGGTCACCAATTTGGGGTTTTTCTATTGGGGGCAGTTCATGTATAGTGGTGACCTTGGTGTGAAAGTCTATAATCAGGGGGATTTGAACTGCACACCTACGCATCCGGAGACCACTTTTTACACGAGTTATTTGGACCAATTGTTATGTGCTTTTATTCCTTTCTTTTGTGAGGTGTGACTTAGAGAGAAAGGGTCACTGCAGTTTCATTTAGCCAGAATGGATCTTCCTGTCGGAAAGGTTAATGAACGAATAGATGAAATACGACATCTTAACTTTTGAAAATCTTGCTTTTTAAAATGCCACACCAGCTCAAGAGAGGAATTTAATGTATCGATATATTTAATGGGCTCTTTTTTTTTTTTGAACTCTTTTATTCCAAACATTAGTTTTTGTTGGATATATTTCTCAAAAGCAGTGAAACTCGTTGTCTGAAAATTGTGATTCTATTAAATATAAAAGAAAATATTCACAAATTTTGTTACTTAATTTGTATACACAACTTTAACCCCTTCACGACTAAGGGAAACCGCCCCCCCCCCAATTTAAAATCGGTAACTGTTGTGTTTAATCATAAACTTATCAACGTTTTTTATACAGAATATCAAAATAGAACGTATGCCAAAAGCAATTACGTAAACGGGCCACAACTAATGAAATTTTGAGCTTGTTTCTGTATTTTGAGTATATTCTTATCGATAAATTCTTTTCAGTTAAGCCTTTTGTTATCACTATTCTATTTTGAATCCCTCTGTATTAAAACATTCATGTGTTTTATCGCTTCAATAGCTTTCGTCACTTGTCTACCCATCAAAGATTTGCGAAAATTTAAATTAAAAACAACTTTTCCAATTTTAACTTTTTTGATGATTGTAATGACAATTCAAAAAATCCAAAATCTATAAAGCAGGGTTTTTTAAAATTAAATTAGGCACAAATCTTGAGTCTTGAATTTAGGCGTTTTTAAAAAGTGATACTTTATATTCGTGACTGAAAAAATGCGTGCAAGACTAAACATGACAAATAAATTTATTTATTTTCTAACTGATTTATTGTTTGAAAAATAACAACTCACGTAAAATAATGTTGTGACAATGATAAAAGTTTTGAAGAATTTTGTATCGATCTTAGAATAGCATTTATTATATCAAAAATTTTCTTCTTCATATTGTTTACGCGCACGCAAAAAGATAAAAACGCTGATGGTTAGAGCAATAAATTCCGCAGTACATTTTTGAGAACTTTTTTGGTGAGATAGAATAATTTTTTTTGTTATATTGTTGGTGACATGTGCTATAAAATGTCAACACTTGAAGATGGCAAGTAAAAAAGCCTTATTTTCTATCGAATTAAATTTTGGATGGTTTGTAGAAATTTATATTTTAAAATTCTTAGCTACCTTTTCTTCTGGAACTCACTCTACTTTTTTACAGTATGATGTTATATAAAATAAATGAAATACCTGAATAATTAAATAATTAAAAGCATCACAGTTTTGATTTCAAAAAGATTTTATCGTTATTCCATTTCACGTTGTTCTGTGTTTAAAAGTTGCAGCTGTTAGAGAAAACACATTCACACGCACACACACATTCACACACACACACATATTTACACACACAGACTGAGGAGCCCCTTACATAACGATCACCTGTTTGGTATATGAAGTAGGATCACTTTTCCTCTTTAATACTGCCTACACCAGTAGAGGTATTAATTCAATAGGGTGCTAAAGTACTGATAAGTAATTTCAGGTATCTGGTACTGACGAAACCATTTTACGAATCCCGCTTATTGCAAAAGAGTAGCGTGGAAGCAAAAATTTTAGCAAAGCCACACAAAATTCTCGATTGAATTCAAGTCAGGTGAAATCGGCGGCCAAGAAATGACTTGAAATTCACCAGAGATTTTTCGAACCATTACCTGACGATTTGGTCCTTATGGCGTGGTGCATTATCTTGCTGGTAAAAGCTAACACCCACCAGAAACACAGCTTCTATTAAATGGCAGTACCTGGTCTGCAATAATGTTCACGTAGTGCTTAGACGAAGGGTACTAATGTGCATTTTAAAAACATTGGCTGTACCATAATATCATCCCCACTGCTTTGTATCCGGCCAATTGTGTACCCAGGGCATTCACCTGTCAATGTGATTGTCCAAAAAACGTGATTCAATACCGACGTTCCATTGCATTTGCTGTTGGCGATGACGTGCCATCAGTACAGGTACGCGATTCGGGTGCCGGCAGTGTAAGCCCAAACGCAGTTGGCATAATCCAAAGTGATGGGACAATCACTTTGGATTATGCCATCTGGTACCCACAAAGTATTGGAAATAGAATAACCGGCGAAAAAAAAGGTAAGCACAATCAATCTCTAAAACAATGTTTCTCAGCCCCCCCCTTTTTTTTAACAGCACATTAAAACTAGGTGGAGGCACACTTGAATTTTAGTTGTGCGAAAGGTAAAGACAAGCAAACAAACAAATTGTTGAAGTGAAACTTTTTTGCGCTCGAGAGTGAATGAGAAAATTGCCCAGTTTTGCGTAACAGTGAAAAAGCGAACGGAAGTAGTCTTCCCTCATTCCCCCGAATCATCGCCATGGTAAAGAGAGAGCCAGAGGAGGAAAAGGGGGGGGGGAGCGGGGACACCGCGTGACTTGTTATCGGTGAAAAAGTAGGATTCCGATTAGGGGTCCTTTCCCCCAGACCCTGGAACATTATCAGCGGACGTATCAGTTGCAGTGTGAGCATTATGGTGTAAACAAAATAGATCTCGCAGCAAAAGCATGCCTTTTTGAAATTTTCATTAGATTATGGCTACATGGCGATGTGTTCGGTGGCTATTTCTTTAATTTTCATTTGCGTTGAATTATTATTAATTCTAGTCAGAATGCTTAAATCAAATGCACAAGGAAAAGAGTTTCGTAAAAGAAAAAAAAACTAGCAGCAAGTCCAGTCGAAAAAGTGACAAAACCCCAGAAAAATAGTGCAAATTCATCAAGTGCTACTGCCAAATCTCCATCAGAGTACACATGAGAGAATATCGAGCATGGAAAAAAACATTGCAAAATACTCTATTAAAGCCAAGTTTAAGGGATGGGAGAATGCTAGTGAGACTCTTCTTATGACAGCACAGATTAATACGGACTTTGTGAACCACCTGTGCCGTCAACTACAGAACCCTCAAAAAGTCTAGTGCGTGTTGGAACTGATGCATGTGAATCGATAATAAAATTTATCTTACGTTACAAAGACTATGATTTCCATAAAAATGCGTTGTCACGGTAGCCTAGTGGTCAAAGTATCAGATCGTGGCCGGCGTGTCATGAGTTCGAGCCGAGTACCACAAGACCCGCTGTGTAGGGGAGCGATGCTGATGAGATAAATCTGGTGAGAGCTCAAACGTCCTCCCGTTGGTGTGGTGTGGTAGTTAAGAGAGGGGGGAGTGCCAACTTAGGTGACGTCCTCGTCACTTGACCATGGTTCAAAATTACATCCGTCGCCAAAAGCCCTCGTGTAGCTGAACAATGCACCGTTAATACTCATTCACCCTTAAAAATGATTTTCAAAAGCTATTCGTTGATAATCCTTTCGGTCACGGGTGTTCGATTTGTGTTAGTTATGGATTTGAGAGAACACCTGTTGCTGAGCAGAAAAATATTTTACTGGAGATTAATTTAGACGACATTAAAGAATGTTACAATTGTAGACAAAGTTTAAGTAAGAAAAGTATACCAAATTTATCAATATAATAGCTTTTTTATACCCAGAAATTCCAGCATATCTTCCTAGTTTGGATTTGGTATCAGAAAGACTCAATTCACCACGAATACTTTTCGTGCAAATTAGACGATTGAGACATGTACACGCTCATTTTGGATTATTAGAACAAATAATCAATGTTCCAACGTCGTCAAAGAAGTTTCACTTCTATCGCGTGGCGTTCCACGCACCATTTTTTATTTACACAATGTATTCAATAACAGGAATCGGCTCTTTTTTTTTTTTTTTTCATTGAAGAAATTAAATCGAAGCGAGGTTTCAAATTCACACAAGAAGTTCGCACTTAATTGTCAACTTTAAAAAAAGTGCTCGCTTTTCTCACTTTTTCGCTTTGTATTCTGTTACTGCTGAAAATCCATAAAAGTGCAAAGAGCGGAAGAGTTTTAAGAGTAGTTGGTACCCCCTAGCAGGATAGCCCCTAGCTGATAGCAGGATACAATTTTTGACAGAAAGCTAAAAATCATCCAAATTTTTTCCGAAGAAGGGTCAACTTATGGTTTCTCAAATCAAAGATCCTGTTCTTTTTCTGTTGCTGTTAAATCTAGTGTCTTACAAATTACAAATGGGTTGATGAACCATTAATATTTATCAACTTAAAGCGGAGGAAAGTAGCTTTTAAGTGAAATTTGGAGCCGATTTAAATCTACGCCCATTTGTGAAAAAAATAGCATGAGATAAAAACGCAGAAAAACTAAGAATCTAAAAAGATTTGTTATAGCTTTTTAGACCTTCAGGAAATTATGTATACCATTTAAAAGTCACAAAATGCATGCAATTTTTAATTTTTGGTCATAAAGCCTTGCGGCACATTTGACAATCTCTCGTGGCACACTGGTGTGCCGCGGCACATTGGTTGAGAAATACTGCTCTTAAAGAATTGTATATTCCCCTCTAGACACACATTGGCCACACAATTTAGCCACATTTTTTTCCAGTTACCAAACATTAGAATATAACAAAAAAAAAAAAAAAAAAAAAAAAAAAAGAAAAAGTGGTATGGAACGGAAGACTAATCTTCAAGCAACTCACTCATCACGAGATCTCCAGAACTATTAGACTTAAGACCTTATCACATATGCATGTCTCGGAACAACACGAACATCTTTTCAACAAACGTTTTAAACAGCTGTGGGGGTGAAAGGTTGCTGTAAACAAAACGATACGCTCTGACGTCAGCTGCGCTCTATCTTCATATTGAAAAATTACTCGCCAATTTTTCTGTTTCGGAAAACGAACATCCAATATTATTTCTTTTATTTCGCTTGCGCTTTTGTTAACAATCGTGAACAGAAATGGAGTGCCATTCTGTGAAAAATATTATACGCCATTAAAATATTATAAGCAATTTCTGATGCGTTTGACAAAGCCGAGGCTGTCATTTTTACCACCATCTTATTCATGACATAGGGAGCTGAAGAACCCCATTGGCTGGAATTTCGAGCAACTCTTTCAGCTCACTGGGAAAAAGCGCCGGTGCAATGACACCTGGGCAAAAATTGCTCCAAATATGCGTGATAAGGCCTTTCCAGATATGAAATTTGGTAAGCATGTTTCTGTTGCTGAATAGAGATCCACTAAGAAATTGCTGTAATCGACTTCAAAGAGGTGTGAAGGATTAGGAGACATTATAGATTGATATTGCCTCTTTTGAGCTATCAGACTTACTGATTTGAAACTCGGTAAGCATGATACATTTGTTGAGTTGAGATCCGCTAAGGATGGCTTTTAGTGAAAACGACTACCAGGCGGGAGTAGGTAAAGAGAGTTCTTGGATAAAATGTTTCCGCTTTTGAACTGTTTGACCTCCAGACTTGAAATTTGGTAAGCCTGTTCCTTTCGTTGAGTAGAGATCCTCTAAGAACAGGTTTTACCAAAATCAACTGTCAAGGGAGGGGAAGGTAATTATGGGGCTGCATAGATAAAAAAAATGTTGATTTTGAATGATTATACCTACCGACTTGATTTGGTAAAAAAAAAAAAACCCTTTGTTTTATAAAATAAAAAAAAAAAAAAAAAAACAGTATTTATATTTAGGCAAAATAATGCAAACCGGTACGTAACTGCTAGTGTTTAATAGACTCCATATTTCCGTATTTTAAAAAAGGAGTTAAATAATTTATTTCCCGAAGGATTCCTAAAGTCTACCTTTGACTTTATTTTGTGCTGTGCTTAGAATATATGGGAGCCAGTGAACATATTGGTAAAATACCACATATTTTCGACATGGAAAGCGCTATAATGAAGCTTACCTGAGAGAGGATGTGTGAGACTTTCTTACAGACGAGAGTATTTGAACTTTTAGTCTTTGCTGTTCGCGAGAAGCTCCCGTCAACAAGGAAACGCACTTCTGAAAGCCAGCTTGCTTGGCACAGAAGTATAACACTTTCGAGTTTGTTGCGAAGATCATCTTGGATTATCTGTCAAAGAGGTAGAAAAGTATTTGTAAGAAACATAAGCCCTTTTTAAATTTCAATTTATTATTATTATTATTTAAATCAACGGTAGAAATGATCAATTGTCAATTTTTTTATTAAAAGTAGCACATTTGGTATTTCCAAGTTCAGAAGTTTTACGAATTTTACCTATTTACCTAAAAATTACCTAATTACCTATTTAACGAAGTCGCTAAATCCCGAAAAAAAGTTCGTTATGTGGAAAATTCGTCAAATAGAAATTCATCTTTTAATATACTTTATAAAAACATCATCAAATAAATTTTAAATTCATAAATACTATGCATTATTTTAAAAAGTGATTATTTACACTTTTTTTGAAAATTAATATCTATTCTTTTTTTTTTATCTTACCATCAAAAAGAAATCTGCTAGGAAAAGAAGGGGGGAAAAGACATTGTCCAGGAATGCACTGTATTTTCAACTTTAAAAAATAATTCATATCAGAACGAATGAATTTTATAACGACCTTTCTAATTTTAAGACTACGTGCAATTTTAATCATACATTCCATATGCGTCCTAAAATTTAATTACTAATAAAATCTGTTAGTTTTATTTGAGTTTTTTGGTTTGAACAGTTATGGCCATATTTCAGAGCCATAGGTGAGTTAGGCACTTCGTAATATCAGTTCAAGGTCATTGATCACCGTAAAATATTCTAAAAGAGAGAATAATTTGAAAAATGTCTTGAATGTGATTTTAAAAATAGGGGAAAAAATTGAATTGCAAAAGAAAAAGTTCCATTATATAGAAAAGGCACTTCACTAATTGGAGTTAATTTTACGAAGAAAATAGGTTCGACTGTAACTATTTTTTTGCTCACTTTAAATGAATTTTAGTTTTGAGTTTCTTCTTCAAGAATTTTTATTGAAACAATTATGACTATTTATTCAATATCAGTTTTTTTCTTTCAAAATATGCTTAGGAAAAAATAAAATCACAAATAACGTCAATTCCTCAAATAATGTCATTGCTACATGTAATTCAATAGTGAGTAATATTAGTAGAAAAAAAATTCTATCTTTTCTTATAATAACATTTAAATAACATTAATATAAAACTTTATGCAACAATTATATATAAAAACTAGTTTTATTTTATACAATTTATCAAATAATTAAGTAAATTAATGCTGACACTTAAATAAGGGTATATGTATACGAATTGATCAGTAGCTCACACAGGAATTTTTCAAGGGGGGGTTCCGGGGCTGAAAGTTACCATTCTTGTATCATGCTATTTTTGATTTTGTCGATTTTCAGGACCAAAACACAGTAAAAAACTAATTATTGAATAAATAATTAGCATTAATTAATAAAATTAATCATTAATAACAAATATTTAATTAAATTTTACGTATTATATACTTAGAATTATAACCAATCGGAAAAAGTTAAGGGCTTTGGGGGGGTCCAGACCCCCAGGACTCCCTCCCTTGTGTGCGCCACTGGAGTTGATTATAATTCAATCTCCAATTTCAAAATGCTCTAAAAAAGAACAACTAATCAGAATGACTTCAAGTTTGAACTGAATGTATTTGAAAATAAGAAAAACAGTAGAGCATAAGAAAAAGTTTCAAAGTGTATGAATAAAAATGCTGTAAGTAACAAACAAAAGTGGATTCGGCTACATTTTGAATCGAACTACAAAGGCCGTTCAATGCGCGTGATTGTTTCGGTTTTTTGAAGAAAAAAATGACTTTCTCTAGTCCAGGGGTGACAAATCTTTATAGATCAACGTGTCATTTTTTTTCTATAGAAGTGTTTAAGGAGGTACAGATGGGCCGTCAAATAATTTTGATTTGTGATTATTGGAAAATAATAAAACTAAATGCAAAGAACACAGAAAACTCTACTTGCTACGAAAAACCACCTTTTGTATTGTATAGTTGTAAGTGTTTTAGTTATACGTACAATTCAAATTAAAGTAAAATTCGTGTGAGTTCTGTTGTTGCAGATTGTGAGTGGATAACAACTTACATTACGATTGTAAGATATTACTTTTAGTCAATGCATGTTCAATTGAAGTCATCTGCCACTCGGATTTTAAGCAATTAATTATTTTTGCTGTGGTTCACTTTTTTGACAAGAGGGTTTGAGATTTTTTTTTCAAAATGCCGTTTTACAGACAATGTTCTGCATACCACTATTCTAGAGCATAAAACACACACCACTTTGTCGCCTTTACTAATAATGCCATTTTTGTAGATTCAGCAAATTTGAAATTCTCTGTTACTCTTACTATCTTCCTCTTTTTATTCTTTTGCTGAGCTAGCCATGATATAAATAATACTTAAAAATCGTAAATATAACTTTAATAAACTTTAAAATACAGTTGCGTCAATGAAACTGACTACGCTATGCGCAGACAAACTTTGAATCATCAGTGATTATAGTTCACGACGTATAACTAAGACAAAACAATAACAAACGAGTGTGCTCCCCGCCGCACCGCGAGCGATCATTCGCGTTTGTTCGTAATATTTCACAGTGTGTGAACGTTATTTTGACATAAAATGCAAACCATTTTAATCGTTGCCGTGCCCAAAATATTGTGTCGCGTGTAATGAATGGCACTCGTGCCAATGGTTCGCCATCCCTGGCTTGTCATTTAGTTGTTGCGCTGTTAGTGAAAAACCTGAAGGAGGGAAAGTTCGTTCTGGGTACCTTCCGTTCCGAACGCGAGTACGTAACCAATCACGCCAAACGATCGTCTTCGCGTGATGTTGGTACTAGTGCATATAAATATCACACCGCCACTTACTCCCCTGCCAGTGTTTCGGCGAATAGGCGAACAAACGATACCATATTCGTGGCGAGCATGTAAGCAGTTGCGTCACTTGGTGGGTTGCGTCATTCGTGCGAGATGACTTGAGAATTGCGTCATTTGTGTGACGATTTGATTGCAACATTTGTGTGAGACGACTTTGAGAAGTAACAGCTTATTGCGTCAATGTTTGACGGCTTAGTTGCTTTTGCGGTGGATAGATGGCGCCACGACTGCGGCGCGTGAAGGGTGCGGTTCCTTTGCACGGCCAGGGTCACCAATGAAGGAGGAAGGTTCGTTCTGGGTACCTTCCGTTCCGAACGCGAGTACGTAACCAATCACGCCAAAACGATCGTCTTCGCGTGATATTGGTACTAGTTCATATAGATATCACACCGCCACAAACCCATCCGTCACAAGAAGGTCGTACCATATTGGATGAAAAAATTGGTTTTTAATTGTTCTTGGGCCAAAAATCACATAAAAGCAACAAGGAAAACGCCTAATTATTTTATTCTTATGCCGTACCGTTTCCCCTTTTCAAGTATATTAAGTGCAGCCCAGCCAGTATGGTGGATCTGACCCTCGGCTTGTAACCGAGTGGGCTCGGGCTCGAATCTCGAATAAAACATGGATGCATCTTCGGGAAAAGAAGTCGGACTTTCGCCTGAAATGTATTCCCATCTCGAATGGAAAGCAGCGTAACCCTTCTGTTCTATGCTGGGATAATCGTTTGTAATTAAAAAGTCTATATTCTTCTATGTTTGTATTCTATGTTTCTGTTCTTCCATCTCTCGTCTTTCATATGTATTCCAGGTTAACCCTCTCACTATGTGTGTTAGGCCTACGTTTGCCCGTGGAAATCGCGGTATGCGCAGCGATAGGGATAAAACACACGACAAGTATGTTAAGTTCAAATTTCAAGTTATTTTGAGGACTGGTTTATTATTATTTTTTTACAGCATTTTGAGTGTGAAATATTAATTATAATTACCTTGTATAGGTGTGTGTAAAGAGATCAGCTACATTTTTTTCGAGTTAAGTTAAAAGAGAGGGAAAAATTGCATTCTATGGAAAACAATGTGTTTTCAGATTTAAAAATTCTCCACCGAGAATCATATCTATGAAATTTTCCAACTTTATTACATGATTATATTATAATTAATTATAGATTTTTAATGATTATATTAAAAGGCTATAAAAAAACTGACTACATTTGATTAAAAAAATTGTTATACAATGAACTTCTTAATTATTTACTTTCAAAACTATTTTCACACACTGAGCATACAATTATTATTATTATTATTACTTTGTGGGAAAGTTTTAATTTTTTACTTGCACCAAATTGAAGTTTATTTTTTATTTATTTATTTTTTTTTTTGTTGTTGTTAAAAATTTCTATTATCAATGTGCACTTAATATTCTTAATTCAAAATTTTTTGGTAAATATATAGTCGGCCGCGGTAGCCGAGTGGTATATGTATCGGACCGTGGCTTGCCGTGTCACGAGTTCGAGCCCAGTACTACTAAAGACCCGCCGTGTAGGGCAGCGATGCACGTTAAATCTGTCGAGAGCTGAAACGTCCTCCCGTTGGTGGGGCGTGGTAGTTAGGAGAGGGGGGTGCCAACTCAGGTGTCGTCCACGTCACTTTACCATGGCTCAAAATTACGTGGGCCGTCGCCAAAAGCCCTCGTGTAGCTAAACAGTGCGACGTTAATAATTAATGAATGAATGAATTGGTAAATATATAAAATAAAATAAAAGAGGCATATGAAAAGTGATTAAGGTTTATCTTTTAATCTCAATTTCTTTTTAAATGCCTGAAAAACTCATCAATATATATATATAACTTTGTTTTATATATAAATTTTGCTTTATAATTAACTATGACAGTAAAATAAATCTCAACAAATAGTTCAAAATTTACAATAAATTGAAAGGTATGATACAGCTTTCTTTTTTCATTTGAAATCAGTAAATATAAAATAAGTGAAAATTCGAAGCAAAATTCATTTTTAAATATATAGGTAGCTTCACTTAATTTTCTGAAGTAGAAATTAGTTCTATTATATGAAATACAGCAATATTTTTTTAATATTTAAGAAAAAATTCTGTGTGGTAATTTAATTTTTAATTATTAAATAAAAATTTTAAATAGAAAAAATTGTAGCTAAAAATTAAATTATTTTTAATAAAAATAAAAACTTATACATTTTGATGATTGTATTCAATTTTAGATTTAAGAACATTAACTCAGAAGATTCTTTCTTATAATAACGTGTAAAAACTTAGTATATATTGCATTTTAGTCATAATTTTTAAATTATTTTCAAATATACATGATACTAAATACGAATTCTGTTGTATAATTTTTTGAATTAAATATCAATAATTTATATTTTAAAAAATTATTCAGCAATTTATAAAGGAAATGTAAAAATTTCCATAACTGGAGCAATGTAAATACAGAAATTTTTTTTTTTAAAAAAGTTTTTTTTTTTTTTAAAAACCTAAGATCTGAAAAAATTAAAAAAATTTCAGAACATCAGAATCAAGTATTTAATTTTTTAATTGATGATCAATTTAGGATTCCGAATAGCATGCATGAAAGTATATTAATTCATTTGAAAATAAAATTTTTTTTTTTTTTTTCAAAAATTGTAGCATCAACTTACAAAATTATAGAACTATAATGAATAGAAATGTTAATAGCTATAAAAATAAATAAATAATTATTTTCATCTATTAGCATATAGTTTCTTTTACACAAAATAGGGTAAGTAATTTAAACAAATTATAACTGCCTTAATTTTAAGAGCTACCAATAATTTACCATAGAAATAAAATGTTTAAATATTCTTAAAAATTTGTATTTTTTTTAAAAAAAGAAACAAAAAAATTAATGCTAGTAAAATAATGCACAGTAAAAACTTACACTTTTTGTCGATATTTTCCCTCTTTTCTTGATTTATCTTACTTCTTTTTCCCTTAAAAACTTAATGAATATTTGTTTTCAGATAATTTCAGGTTGCATATTATATATATTTAGGTTATTTTTTTAGATAATTCTTACTATTCATTTTAATTAACTTTGTTTAGGGTTAAAATGCATTAGATAAAAAATTGCTTTTAATACATGAAGAAAAGAAACAATACTCAAGCAAAAGATTCTTCCTCACCTTTACTGTACATTAATTTCTAACGGCTGTATCGAAGTTATCTCTAAAAACTCTTTCTTCTTTCACTTTTATCAAGAAAATATCAAACCCCTTTCGTTAATATAGACTTATTACTCACAAAAATATCACCTATTAAAAGCGGTTTCAAACAGCGACTGAAATCAACGAAACAACTCGTTTAAAATCAGGAAAACCTGAAAGTAGGTCAGAAATTCGCTTTCGGGTTAGTGCCCCTACAATAGCAAGACCGGATTGGAGGAAGGAAAAAATGACTTTTCTCCAACTTTCCAAAAAAAAAATCGAACGTAGTCGATTATGCAATATTACTTAAAGAAAGAAAAGTTTATTTTTTAAAAAAGTAAATAATAATTACCTATTTAAGCCAGCAAAGGAGCTGTCAGATATAGAGAGGCTAAAAACTCAACACCTGCTTCTCATGGATGCCACAGAGAGAAAGAAATTTAGTAGTGGAAAGTTGGAAGTTTTTCTTTTGTCACCTGCTCCTCTGTGGAGCTACTTAAACCTACGCAAACTTTGTTTGCTTTGCAGTTGACGTTTGCATAGATCCAGCGTGGTCCAGTAGCCGGCATACCATGCCAGGGCAGATATGAAAAACTAGAGTAAATATTAGTCACCATTAATGGTCATATAAAATACCATACATTAATATATGGTTATTTCAAGGCTTTAAAGAAATTGTATAAATGTTTCTGCGAAAAGTTTTAGCATTAATCATAGTAAAGAATCTATAGTAATATTTTTTTTTTGTCTATTGACGCAATATTAAGAGGTATAGTTCTAATATTGTAAGTTATGTATTTTTATTTTATCGTAAAAAAGCTTTAGGGTGTTATCTGAAACCGGTTATATAGAATATATATATATATATCAAGAACTGTGTACATAAATTGACTGTGCTCTGTATCTCGGAATTTTGTCTATTAAATTGCTAAGATCGCATTAATTATTTTTCTTAAATTTCGCATGCATTTTTATTTTTATTGTGTTTCAAAGTTTCACGTAATTTGAATGATAAAAGTTATAATTAATTCTCCAATTTCAGTTATCACTACAAGTAAATTTTATCAATCAATTCAAATTTTTATTTTTATTTCGTAATTCTGTAAAAATCTGTACAGAAAGTGTTTGTGTATACCTAAAAGGAATTATCAAATTTTTTTTTAGGAAAAAAAAGTTGCTTAAATATTTAGACTTCTCTAGTTTAGTTTAAAACTGTTATCCTTTGCTACACAAACAGTACAATTTTATTTTAATCTAGCAATTTTCTCAGAATTTTGAAATAAAATAAATTGTGAACTAAATTCTTCTCAGAAGATATAGCTATCATTCATTTAAAATTAAAAGAATAAATTTTCTGAATGTTTAAAGAAGTCTTAAAAACATTTACTGTTTAAAGTAGACATATTTTGAATGTTTCCGAAAAAATTACTATTAATTAATAAATATATATATTACAATCTGCTCATTTGTAGGTGGAATTTTAAGGAAATATCCAGGCGTGTTTTTTATATTAACTTTTCAACTCTAAAAGCGTAAAAACATCTTACAGATTTTTAAAAAAATAATTTCATTCAATTTAAAAAGTTCTTTTTTTTAAAAAAAATATTAACTTAATTAACATGTGTTATTTGCAAGAATTTCGCTGCTCTTATTTATACAGAACTTTTATAATTTTAAAAAGGCCGAATCACAATAAGAAAAAAGTAGGAAAAAATGAAGTAATACTTTGTGATTAAAATACTGAAAAGAATTATTAAAAAAGCCTTTGTTCATTATATACATTAAAAAAGGCATCCAAAATAATTGATTTCCAAAATTTAAAAGAAGAAAAATCCACACATTTTCCCTATTAACCATATTTAAACCTGGCTACTAAAACTTATTTTGTTTTATTTTTAAAAAAGTTCACAATACAGAAATAAAATATAAACAAAAATGTAAAAAAAATACCATGAAGGTAATCAAGCATTAAATTTTTGAAAATTTCGATCCTCATACTTTTACAAAAAAAAATTCATCAAATATCAAATTATTTACAACATTTTTTTTTATTTTTGCTTTCAGTTGATGTTTAAAGTATCGTTTGGCATAATTTTGTTTGTTCACATAACAAATATATTTTTTCTGATTAATAAAGTTAGGAAATAACAAAGAAATTTGCAAAGCTAATTATTTTTATTATAAAAGTGTGTATAAAATATGCTAAATTAGTAATTCCATCCAGCTGGAACCATTTTTTTTATATGCTTCGAGAGAGGAAAATAGAATTGGAAACTCGACGAGAGAAAAGATTTATTGCTGTAAGAGATGTGAAGAATCTGTTGAGCTACGTGAAAATTTCTACAAAGCTCAATTAAAATTTTCTTTTTTTATTTTCACATGAAATTATCGAGTTACATATGTTATTATCAGAATAATGAAATTAAGTACAATCACAAAAAACAATTTTCCATAAGACCTTTCATTTTTTAGAAATATTGCTGTTTTCCGAACTGAAGATTATATAATCAATTTCTACTCTCATTCAGTAACTTTCTACGAAGGAAGTTATTGAATGAGTAAAAATTCCGATTGCAAAATATGTGTGCTTGTGAAACAGTTGCTGTGTCTACGACTTTCTCTGGGTCAATCAAGGTAAAATTTATGTGTGTGTCTGCTATACAACTTTGCTAGACTAGCCAATTTATCTCGTCTGGCTTGCCTTGGTTACCTTGTTCCTTACATCGTTCGCCGTAGAACGTTTTTGTTTTGTTTCCTTCCGAACACAGCTTTGTTAGAAAATCTCATGTTCATTAAAACTAAACCTACTTACATTTAAAACATATCTATTTCCACAGAAGGCGATCAAATGATCGCTTCTTAAAACAACGTTATATTCTTTTCCAATTGATTATAAATAATTCAGAATTTATCATGGAAAATAAAAGAACAAAATAATTGTCTAGCAACACAATATATATATATATATATATATATATATATAAACTTTTATTTATTTATTTGGATTTTGGGTACACGTCTTTAGAAAAAAGAATATGAATTGAAAAATTATCTTTTATTTTAGTAATTTACAAATACAGTGAAATACGATCAACGAGAAAACGCTTAAGACGAAATATCGGTTAACACGGAACAATACAACGGTCTGGTCAATCTATGTATTTTCAAGCATTTTTTTTTCTCTTAACACGAAACGAAAATCGCTTATCACGAAAAGATTTCCCTTCCGGGAATCAACTAAATACGGAAAACACCAGCCATGCAGGTTTATCATCTGAATAATTCGCTGCAGCATATAATAATGTGCGTACAACCCCAATTATGGCCCACAAAGGCATTTTGCAGTTTGCTCAAAGCTCAAAAAGTATTATTGGTGCAGATTCCACACAATCACTAAAATAAGCTCCTGATCCCACGTCATCCGAAATGAGGAACATCAGGAAAAAAATGTGCAGTAATTCAGACCAGTGCCGGTTTATACATTGGGCGCCCAGGAGCCCGGATAAGCTGGACTTAACCAGGTTTTCTTATAATAAATTTGGAATATGTATCTGATTTAGACATTTATTCCAAATGGATGGTGAAATGGATAATAAAAAGGACGACACATCAAACAATTTTGATTCTAAATATAGTTTAAAAAAATTAAAAAATACGCTTTCATAGTGAATCGAACTAAAAAGTAAATAATAATAATAATAATTCAAATAAGAATAAAATGATTAACGAGAAAATTAATGTCATTGTGGTTAAAGCGTACTTTAAAGCGTTGCTTTGTGCTACAATTTTACAATAACTGCTTTTCGGAATAGAACCAGTAAGAAATTATGACAATTGATATCGAGCACCTCACGTTTTTACCCCAATGAAATTAATTTTTTCGTTAATCATTTTATTCTTATATTAAGAATTATTATTATTATTATTTTACTTTTTAGTTCGATTCACTATAAAAGCATTTTTTTTTAAGTTTTTTTTTAAGCAATAATTTTTTTTTAGTTTTTTTAAACAATAATTTCTTTTTATTTTTACTTCAATCTACAATAAGCGCGTGTTTTTTTTTCAGTTTTTTAAACTATCATTTATTCATTCATGAAGTTATCATTGACTTCGATATTTGGAGCCCCAATAACGTAGCTGCTGGAATTAGACTTGCTCATGAAATTATCTTAGGTGAAGTGGAATAGAGGTAAACTTTGCGAAACGAAGTTTTCTATGGAGTTCTAATTTCTTTTCAAGAGCATTATTTTTAAGTTAATGCTTTCAAACTTCACTCATCGATAGCAAATGAAGGCAATTTTTAAACAAAAATTGTAATGAAAGAATTGTATAAAACTATTCCTCGAAAAAAGTTTATTAGACCGAAAAAACAAAAACTCTCGTTTAAAATCTAATTTTTTTAAGCAAATTTGTTTTTGTTTTTTTTCAATCTTTGAACAGATTACAAATAAAAAGGTTTGAATGATAAGAGATTCATTCAGAACGATTGAAAAATTCTTTTTATGAAAACTCATCAATATTGACTCATTTTAGAAAAAAAATCGAAGAAATGCAAAATATCTTTACTTATATATATATATCGTATCGTGGCGAAATAAACGATCTTTCCAATTCAGGAATTAATTTTTGTCTGATTTTGATACGGAAAATAGGATTGTAGTTTTAAAAACTAGGAAAATGTCGAAGACCTTTTCCCGTCGGGTTTTTTGGTGTACTGGCGGAATAAACTGCATACAGAGGAAAACTATTCGCACGTTTTAACGTTTTTAATTAATATCTTTTTAACTAATTGCTATATGGGAACAAAATTTTTAAATTATTGTACTGTCATGGGTCCTTGACAAGTGTGCAAAACTTTGAATTAATCCGACCTTTTAAAGTAGATAAAAATCGAGTTGCAAGATTCCACCCGAGCCCTTGTAAAAAAGGCAATGGAAAGAAAATATTTTAGGTTATTTTCCAAAAACTCAATGAATGTTTTGTTTTTCAAAACCTTAAAAATCTTATGTTAAATTTCCTTGTGTATATTTTTGTTCCATTGTATCAATTCACGGTATGCGAAACGCCATCAGTGTAATTAAGAATATTAGGTGTGTATTGTTGTGTCTTCAAATAAGAATATGTGAACTGTGTTTGCGCCAGCCCAACTGCGCATGCCCAGTATTTCTGATATGAATGTAAAAAGTGTTGCGAGTAAAAAATAAATGCCAGTCCACTAGAAACTGTGTCGTGATTGTGTCATGAGAATAATGGAGTAATTAAGCTATCGACTAAAAGAAAACCATAAATATGGACAGTGTTTGCACCATAAAATTGGTTATTGTGCTAGAGACTCTGGAGTCAACTGCTTAAGTGTTGAAATTGATTCAAAACATTGATTTTTTTATTAAATACATGCATATATACATATCTATGTAAATAAAATGTAAATATATATAAAAAAAACATAATCAACAAAATTAAGCTTATAGAACTTAATTTTGTTGAAAATATGTTTTTTTTTTTCTTTTTGCAATATCTTTTAATACGAAAAAGTATTCAGTCCCCTCTGTTTCGCGTTAAATGATTTTCACTATATATCGTTATTTGAATTAAAGTAAAATTTTTCACCGTTGCAGTTTTTACATTTTATCACTAACATTTCTTACTTCACTTTGATCGTAGACGTAAAAACGAGGTATTCTTAAAAAAAGGGTAAAGTAAATCCTCCATGTAAAAAAGAGGGAGAGTGAGAATAACCCTTTAAGACCCAATCCGCACGATCGGGCGAGTAAGATATTCTCATACATTTTTGCTTCTGAATTCTAGAATGAACAACAAAAATCTTTCATACAAAATCTATTGTATATACATGTTTGAGATTTTTTGTATAAGTAAAGTACATATATTTCTCATTTACTGTGAAATGTGCTTTTAGCTAATTTTGAATTTTTTCATAATTTATAAGATATTTTTATCAAACATACAGAAATTTGACCCATTTTTCACTTAAAAAACTTGTAAGAAATAAATTTTTGAGATTTTTACAAAAAGCTAATTTCAGTATATATTAGCCCTCATTATAAATATATCATAAAAAATTTACATATCTATGAACAGTAGTTTCTCAGAAAAGGAACATCGAACATCAAAATTTACATTTTGAGACAAATTGATTTTAATGTATACAGTGAGACTTCTAATCGGATTGGAAAAAAAAAATAATAATAAAATGAAAGGCTCAATTTACAATAAAAGATACATGTTTTAGTTTATATCAGACGTTCAAAAACGAAGTACTTTGTTTACATTTTTCGCCATTCAAATGGGCGTGGCCCAGTTTCAACGATTATTTAAAAATATGTTTTAAAGGTTTTTAATTATCCTAGAAGTTAAAGTAAGGAATTTTTAAAAGGTTAAAATCTATACAATTTGAAAATGTAAAAATCTCAAACTGTCAAAAAATAAGATTTTAGCTTTTCAACACCTTTTAACTTATGATGAGGATAACAGTGTTGTAATTCTTCCCGCAATTGGATCGAAGTATTATAATCGAAGCTAAAAGGCCATGCCAGGATAAAAGGCATGGCATGTACAGCCATTTTCAATGTGTTGATGACATTTTAAGGCCTCGTAAGTGCAGATTTGAAAACTACGAAAGCAGTTCGGAAACATGTTGTGGAAAATGCAGTGTTTATTTATACTTATCAAAAGCAAAAATAATGTTTTAAAGATTTTCATAGTAAATAAATAATGAATTAACAAAAGAATTAATAATACATCAATAATTTCCTTATATGTAACAATTTTTATAGAATTAAGTTTGTCTCTTTTATCATCTTGGAGCCAAAAAATGTATAACTTGTAATATTTCACAGGTGATGATTTCACAGAAAACATCCAATCCGCACAATCGTGCGGGTATCGTCTACGTTCTAGGGTGGGAGCATGAATTATTTTATAATTTTTCCCAGTGTCATTGGGGTCCATATAGTATTAATAACCAGTGAATATTTTTCGAGTTAAGACTTGTGATTTCAATAAGAGCCTCATAAATATGTTACATTTCTTATGACATGTTCATTTTAGTAATTCTTTTATTAATAGAAGTAATTACTTTTCATTCTAACGACCTCCAAGAATCTTTAAGGAATTGCTAAAATATCACTTAAAATTGTGATTTTTTTTGTACGATACAGATAATTTATTTTAAATATTTCTATTAAGTATTAATGTATTTTCATACTGACCTTTAATTGATTGATTGAATATTATCACATTGCACTGTTCAGCTGCACGAGGGTTTTTGGCGACGGACCACGTAATTTTGAACCATGGTCAAGTGACGTGGACGACACCTGAGCTGGCACCCCCTCTCCTAACTACCACACCACACCAACGGGATACTGACCTTTAAAAGGTATCTATAATGTTTTAGTATGCTAGTACTCTGAACGTGGTTCGGTTACCTTAAAATGTGGTTGGTTCTATTTTTAACACTATCTCACGTGTCTTTAGTATTTATCTCCATCCATATATAATATCCTAAAAAGAATGTAGTAAACAAACCGTTCTGATTTTATTATTTATTAGATTTACTGAATTGTTTTTCTTCCAAAAATGGCTTCGGAGATTTTGTTATTATTAGTCAGATTCATGTCCTTTTTACTACAATGGTCTTTCGTTATAGTGTGTGCTTATAACATGCATTTCTGGTTTTAGAGCTTGCCTGATGTTTTAGTTATGAGTTTCTGTGTGTAATAGTTTCAACTTATATAAAGTAACGTATCAGAACAAATTTTTCTTATATTAGCAATACTATGGCTATAACGTTTATGGAGTAAGTATTAGCTAGTAGTTTATAAGCCTTTAATGCGGCTAATCATATATATTTGCGTTTTTACGATGATGTAAAAATAGAGTAGTAAATACATTAATAAAGTTTTATTCACAAAAAGCACGAGGACTTTCAATATTAGATCAACAATAGTTTTTCTAGCCTCTAATTTCCTACTTCTGAGGGAAAATATTTGCTGGTAAATTTTCTTTTATAAATGTTTCCCGTTTTAAAAAATCACTTTTGCAATTATATTGTAATGCTGATCGGGGTTCGAAGATTTTATGTTATCAGTCGCAAAGAATAAGATAGTCCTTTAAAAGAAGTGAGAATTTATTGTCGAAAAACAGTCCTCGAAAAACGGGATACACAGCAAAATTCGTAGAATAAATCTCAGAACATTTTCACACCTTCAACAGCGCTCAGACACAACTATTAGTGTCTAAAATACAAGTACGTTAGAGATTATTCACAAGCACTCGCTTGTCCTATTCAATATCCGAGCTAATCGCTAATCGACTCTTCACGGTCAAAACAAGATTATTAATCGCTAGTCAGTTTCGGTGAGCGTCTCCCTATTTATAGGCCTTAAGGATTCATCTCGAAAAATCCGCTTTCGTCATGGATCGTGTTTGTAGATTTCTTCACTAATTTCCAGAAAAATCCATAGGGTCGTGAACTCCCCAAAAATGGTCACCAGCATGGTCACCACGTCACCCAAATGATGTCAACTTGGCTCTATCGCCAAGATTTCGCCAAGTTCAATTGAATCGTCATTATAATGTACTGGATGGCGTTGCTTGCGAATATTACAATTTTAATATAAAGTAATATAAACGTATTACACACATGCAGATATAAATTATTTACACTACTTTAAAAATAAGTTATAAAGTATATAAGTTATAGTTATAAAAACAAATCAATGTTTCATCATTGTTATGTTACTTGTTAATGATACCAATAGAAAATTTAAGAGTTTTCTTCTCATTTCGAAGTCTATGAAAATTAATTTTTAGCTTTAAAGTTTTAAAATAAAACTTTAGTACTACAGCTTAATTTTTTAAAAAGCATGTAGATGAAAATATATATTTTGAAAATGCAGTTGTTTTAGATAGTTTTTTCAGTAATAAATGCCAATGATTTTAGACTGCTTTAAAACACACTTGTTAAATTTTAACAGAGAAAAAAAAAATCCTTTAGCATGATAAAACATTTTCCCTAAAATGCCAAATTTTTAAAAAACTATTACATCAATATTAATTTGTGACTGTTAACAAATGCAATTTAAAATTTGGCTTAAATTATCGATTTTAAACTAATTTTTGGCTCTTGGTTTTAAAATGTAGCTCATGATAATTTTAAATTTGCAGGTATGTTAAATGAGTAAATTGATTGAAACTGTGTACATGGCAGCACAAGATTAGTGGTGGAGAGAAGTTCCCTCGACTAATGACTGTGAATGAGATTAATACGATTAACTGTAACATGTTTCATCGAAACTAATACTCGGTTTTATATTAATTTTTGTTACAAATGATACTTTAACCCTTTATCTACCGACGGTATTTAAGTACCACTTACTTTAAAATTACATAGAATAACCGTTTAACCATAGAATATATATTCTTTGAAATCCACTCTTCCAAGATATATGGCAGCACGGGTTCTATGATAAGTATTTTAGCGGGGAAGGCGAATAGTTTTATAGCAGAAATTGCGTTTCCAGCCGACGGCGTTTTCAGCAGATTGCGAAGATTATCATTTTTGTCCCCAAAAAAATAGTTAACGTCAAAATTTAAGTGTCTTATTTTTTTTTTGTATGTTAATGAAGACCTTAGAAAAGGATTTGACTATTTGTTTTAAGTGAACAGTGTGTATAATTAATTTTACAGTTGAAAATCTTTAATTAATTAGCTCTAACGGATTAAATTTCTCACATTTGAGTATTTTGTTTATGTATATCCCTTAATTTTCAATGTAACGATCCAAAAAAAAAAAAAAAAAAAAAAAAAAAAAAAAAAAAACATTATTTACAGGAAATGCTTTATTTCCCATGTACAATAATTTACATTCATTCAAGTACAGCCAAATCGTCTTTTTCTGGAACATGATAACTAAGTTCATTGCAATTCGCATCGCAGAAGGAAGTCATTCATCAGTATTGTAATTCTTCTGTCAATAAATCTGACTCTGGTGGTATTGAAAGGCTAAAGCCACAATACATTATCCGGACACACAGTGGTAAGCACTTGAAGAGGCCTGAGGATTATATTATTACGATGTTGGCGTTGCCGGTATAAGATCATTTAGGGTTCTGGTTGCAGAAGATCTACAGAACCCTTTGGTAATGGTGGATCGTAATTTATTAACTGAAAATCTGGTTAAGTCCAGCTGGCGCCCACCCCAAGTACCCAATGGATAAATCGGCACTGGATGTCAGTCCCCCTTTTACAACTGTGACAGTCATCAAACATTTCGAGAAACTTTCCGCCCTTTTTGATAGATAGAAATTGATATTGATTTTTAAACATCCATCTCGACTGAAGTGAGTGCTGGTAGCGAGGATGATCGGTTTAGAAGGCTATATAATTTGCATTTTATCCCAAAAGTGTTCCATGGTATTTAGGTAGGCCAGTGTTTCTCAAACTTTCAATACTTGCGACCCAATATTCAATCATAATTTTTATCGCGCCCCTCTCCATACAATAACGTATTGAATTCGATAATACGATACTTTGACGCTAAAGCTATTGTACACACAATAGCGTATTAAGTGCTTCCTGCGTATATAAACGTCTCACTCAGTCAGTGTGTAAATTGCCTGGACGTATATATACGTCTTTCCGAAAAACGATCTTTTCTGTTCACTGCTATCTATAAAATTATTCCGAAGGCTTTGTAATGCAATAAAATGAGCTTGACAGGGTTTGCGAAGGATTTACTTATTTCAGAGGATTTTCTTATTTATTTCCTGTCTCCTCCTCTCTCCCCAATACCCCACATACGTTTCTATAAGTGCAAAACGGTGGCAATGGGGAGCGAATCGCGAAACTTTTAATCGGCAGTTAAGGGATTAATTAGAAACCGTTCAAAATATCAAGATAAGCGTTAATGTGTTCGCATATAATTTTATATATGAAAAGCCTGTGGTAATTATTAAACTTTTTCTTAACTTAGTATTGTTAAATTAACTATAAAATGCATTGTGCAGTACTTATACATTTATAAGTGTATTACATCAGTGCAAATGTTGTTTATTTATTTATTACTATGTCAGAATGTATTTTGTTTACTTTCAATAAATAAATTATTTTTTTAAATAACGTTTTGATTTTTCGACTTTTCAATATGCTCGCGCCCCCTCCAAGAGTTATCACGCCCCTCTAGGGGGGCGCGCCCCACAGTTTGAGAAGCGCTAAGGTAGGCGTCTGCCAGTAAAGTTTTTGAGCACTCATTTCATCAAACCATAATTAAGAGACTCGATACGTAAATATGGAGCACTTATCCTCCTGGAGAAATTTACTTTCCTAGAAATATTGCCATAGAGATGGGAAAGCAGTATTATCCAGAATGTTAACATAATGTCAGAATTCATTTTTTCAAGTCCAGGAATAAAGGTACTCTGGCTAAACTGATGACAAAACTAAACTTTGCAATAGGCAGAATGCAATCACTCAAGCGTCTGCCATGCATCCACCAAATCCAGACGAGTCTGACTGCCAGATTGTTGAACGAGATTCCTCCTCTCTATGAACATTTTCCGCCATGTCCACAGTCCAATGATGGTGAGATTTACACCATTACAATCGACGCTTGCTATTTCTTACAAGAGGCTGCACAACCATGGAATCCCATGTTTTTTCTATTCTCGACGAGTAGTCCTGCTGCTAACACAAACACCTGAGGAAATTAGAAAGGCCTGAATAATTTCAGCCAACAAGGACTTGAGATTTTGTTTCACTACCTTTATTTGCTTTGATCAATTCAAAAGGCTTATTTGGCATATCGGATCGCACTATGATTGGATTCCAGTCTGACAGAGATTGTCACAAACGTTATTGAGAACATTCTTATACATCCGAGCTTTTGGCTGGCCACAGCAAAACTCGAAAACTTTTCGAAACGAATCAATTTTTCTAAACATTTGTTGTGAGAATGGACGCACTGTCTTGTTCCTATATACAGTCTTCTGTGCCTGAGTATGAAGTATAAGAAAGAAACTCAAATTTCTCGAGGATTCTATCTACCATTTAAAAACATTAGACTAGTTATATTCCTCCATAGCTAATGGCTAACCACCCCATCAAATTTCCACAAAATCAACTCTTATTTGGCTAGTTGATTAAAATTGTTCGTCATCATAAAGATTATGCCAGTAGTATTGATAGCCATCAGGATCATCTAAATTAAATTTTTTTTCTCATTTTAGAATATGACAGTTGAGTTGAGTTGAGTTTGGTGTTTTATGGCGCAAGAGCCAGTTTTGGGTATACTGCGCTAAACATTCATAGGTCTGTGGTCTGGACGGGAAAAGAAAAGAAATTGGATGACAAGATGGAGGGTCGAAAATAGAGAAGGATCACTTGGGTACCCCGGGGTCGTGACACCCGTGTTTACCAAAGATAGTAAACCCCTTGGGAAAAGGAAAAGATCACTAGAGGGTACCTCGGGGTTGTGACACCCGTACCCACCTAAAGAAGGTGAGCCCCCTGAGGGATTAGAATATGACAGAATTCCTTTTTAGTGGGCCTTTACTTGTATTTTTTAGCTTAATACAATTACCTGGTTGTGTAAGTTTTTGACCACTTTGGATGTTGTTTAAAATTTTTGAGCTGGAAAGCCTTGGACCTTTTTATGCTGTTATATATACCGAAAAATCCGGCGTATAACGAGCACCTATTCTTTCAGGGTGCATTTTTTCATTTTAAGGTATATTCGCCGTAAAACGCGCACCACGTTTTTACGAAGAAACCTGAAATGTACGCATGCAATTCTCTTATATTTTGAAATTATTTATTCGAGGTATTATCCACGGCTTTTGAAAAAAGCAGTATACAACTAAAAATTACAACTCTTTTTCATAAGGTTTGTCATTTTTTAAAAATAAATAGAATCTAGGTATAAGTAGAAGTCCAATTCTTTTTATTATCATTTCTTTTTCTTTTTAAAGCTATCATTTTTATACTCGGCGTATAATGCGCATCCGTACATTTCCATCTTAATTTTTGTGTTTAAAGTGCGCGTGATACGCCGGATTTTATGTTAGTTTGTCTGGTAACATGCGTTAGTCCTGCTTGTGTTTTCCAAGAAAATTTTTTCTTTTATTACGAGGAGTCGGTTTCTTTGCTCATTCTGCTTTTTTAGATTGTCTAGTCTTCGTAAAAAGCTAGAACTTTAAGTTGACGGCAAAGCTCTCGAACACCTCTGTCCTCATTTTTATAGCCTAAAGCTTATTTTTTTAAAAACCATTCAAGAGATTTCCTGTAAACATTTTACAAGTGGAAAAAGAAGTTAGAATGCAAAAAATATGATTTCTAAATATATACGAAGGAAAATAATTTAATTACCCTCTGTTATTTTATATCACGGATAATACGTAGTGATTATCTACAGACCGCGATATGAAATAACTGAGGCGATATAAATTCACAAGAGTCCTACATTTATTAAAAACCTAAATATTAATATATATCACAATTGTTTTAAAATGAATGAGCGACCGGTATTAAGGTTTCATATTTATCAAGAAAAGCTACCATTAGAGAAAACACTAAAATATTATAACCCAATAGAAGACAATTTAGCTATAGAGTTACATAAAATTTGTCCTACTTTTTTACAGATTGTACTCGATTAGGTACGGAAAAGAATGGAGTGAGTGAGTGAATATTAACGTCGCACTGTTCAGCTACACGAGGGCTTTTGGCGACGGACCTCGTAATTCTGAACCATGGTCAAGTGACAAGGACGACACCTGAGCTGGCACCCCACTTTCCTAACCACACCAACGGGAGGACGTTTGAGCTCTCGCGACAGATTTAACGCTCACTGTAATAAATCACTCTTAATTTATAAGAAAAACTAATTGAACAAATAATGTCCTATCCTTCTGTGTGATGGTTCTTTGGGCAGAGAGCATATACGGTGTGTATACGGTCCTATTATTGCAAAAGAAATACGCAGCTTCTGAATTAACCTTTTAATTGCAATTATTATTAAGAAACGCATATACATGATATTTACAAAATAACCACTCAACATAAGTATAATTGTAGGTAAACATTTTGGGGCGTGTCTCCAAATCTTTTGAAGAAATCTGTTCTGTTTTGTTTTGTTTTGATCTGATCTGTTCAGTTCGTATCAGTTCCTTCTGGTCATTTCCTTCTGTTCCGTTTTTATCTCTGACGCAACTAGCGTCCTCTGGTGTGCGAATGCGTGGTTCATGGTTGGACACAGTTGGTTGGTTTTAACACTCATCGCTCCCCCTACGCGGCGGGTCTTTAGTGGTACTGGGCTCGAACTCATTACATGCCTGTCATGATCCGGCATTCAGCACAAAAGAATGTGAAAGAGTAAGGTGGTGTCACAATATTAAAGAAACTTCCATTTCAAGATTTTCTCAAAAAAATAGACATGAAACATATTTTAATTAAAAATGATTATTTTTGGTAAATTAATTTAAATGTTGATAAAATGGGGAAAAGGCTCATCCAGAGGGAGTTACAAGAACGTGTCGCGCTATAAAGCTACCAAGGGCTAGTGGCAACGGACCTCGTAATTTTGCACTATGGTCAAGTGACGAGGTCGAAACCTGAGCTGCATCCCCTCTCCTAACTTCCTCACGACAAAAACGGGAGAACTTTGAGCCTAGACATATTTAACGTGTATTAGCCCTTCTACTACACTCATGATGGGGTTGCGGTAGCCCAGTGGTTAAGGTATCAGATCATAGCAGGCATGTTCTGAGTTCGAGCCCAGTACCACTAAAGATCCGCCGAGTAGGGGAGGGATGTACATTAAATCTATCGAGAGCTCAAACGTCCTCCCATTGGTGTGGTGTGGTAGTTAGGAGAAGGGGATGTCAGCTCAGGTGCATCCTCGTCACTTCACCATGGCTCAAAATTACGAGGTCCGTTTCCAAAAGCTCTCATGTAGCTGAACAGTGCGACATTAATATTCACTCACTCACTCTACACTCATGACATGTCGGACATTAGCTCGTGACCACTAGGCTACTGTGGCCGGAGTGGTACGAAAGTTAAGAGAGTGGGTTGACTGCTCAGACGCCATCCTCGCCGCTTGACCGAGGTTCAAAATTGTAGAGTATGATGTTTAATCAGGCGTGGTCAACCCACTGCCCGGTGGCCGCATGCAGCCCACATTGCATAATTTTGCGGCCAGCGAGATTCATTACAAAATTCGACATAGTAATAAATTTGCTCTTTTGGTGCTTTTTTTTAACAAATAAATCCCATATCTGTTTCTACACTGCTGGCCTCCGTAAATGCAACACCAAGAAAGACAAGAGATATCACAACAAAATTTATTTTGTAGGTAACATGTTGACTAAATATTAAATGATTAAATTTATAGACTTCTGTGAAGTGTGGTTCCTGCCAGAATCAATAGCCAGAGTAGCTACCATTGTTGGAGATCACCGCTGCCACACGCCTCGGCATTGATTCAAAGAGACTTTCTTGTGGTACAGCAGACCAAGAAGCTTTCACACGTTGCCAAAGTTGATCTGGTGTGGCAGCTGGGGGTATAATCTGGGTCAATCATTGAGCAACC
>BMAV01018503.1:0-32986 GCA_019973955.1 Trichonephila inaurata madagascariensis
GGGCCTGATTGTCCCCCAAAGCTTTTACAGATATGGGAATAATTTTTAAAATATAGCTAGCCTTTAAATCTTATAAATTAATGATTTAAAAAACAATTAAAAGGGGAAAAATAAATTAATAAATATTAAAAAACAACATGGAACATTAATTCAAATAATAAAATTATATAAAGAAAATTTGGGGAATCCCGGTTGTAATGATAAAAAAATTCAATGCAATGAAAATACTAAACAAAACTAAAATAATCAGGATGTAATAAATGTTACCAAAACAATATGAAATCAGTAAAATATCAACAAAATAAAAATTACAAGGGGCAATTCAAAATTTTTAAAAGGGAAAGTTATCTCAAAAATAAATTAATATAAGGCAAAATTAAGAATTATCAACACATTCATAAGAATCCCAAAAAAAAAACAATGAAATAAAATATTAAAATAAGATCATGCACACACACACAAAATTGTGTAATGCCAAAAATTTATGAAATTTTCTATAATATATAAACAAAATGATTATTTAAAAAAATATCAATGTATAATGATCAATAACACTATAGAGGGTTGTTATACTTTTTTTTTTCTTTTGCAAAACACACACACGAAATACGAGGGTTGTCCCCGTATATGAAAAAATGCACAAAACACTATTGCAGGATTTTCCCGCGAAGAAGAATAATCACTAGCATAAGGGATTAGCAGGATTTTTTCGGAATTTTTAAGTTACCTAGATTAACAACGGGTTAAATTGTACAGCAAATTTTTAAAACTTTCAAAGAAATAGTTTTTTCTTTTTTTCCTCTACAGCAATTGAAGTGGATGATTCATTTTTTTTTAATTTAGCGATTTTGGGACGGCCCGAAAGGGGGAATTTCAAAATGGTATTCGTGTTCATTCTTTTTGAAGGATTGCGGCGCAATACCAATAATTTTTTCCCGGGACGGTATTTTTTAAGAGGCGGTTTAAATTTTCATCTTCCGACGGCGTTTCGCCACGGCGGCTTTTTTTAAGGGCCCCGTTTAGGGCCAGGGTCTGGGCGCCATTTTTTAGCACGCTGGGATGAATGGATAGATCATTAGATGAAATTTATTCATCTCAGGGGTAAATACAGTTTATTTTCTGTACACAGGAATTTTATGCCGTTCTAGAATAACTATATAAATTAAGGAAACGTGGGGAAGGACTTACGATGGGACACCAGAAAATCCACCGTCTTAATCAATTTGGTTTCCCCCCAAGGGGGAAAACTAAACTAGTATTCTGTCTGGTGGCACCCTATAGGTCATTAAATAAAAAAAAATTCCATTTGTTAAAAATAATATTTTTTTTTGTTATAAAATTTTTAAAATGGTTTTTCTCGGTTTTTTTTTCCGTATTCAAATGCTTCTTCTTCCACAATTATTTTCAATAAAATTTTTTTCCTGTGTTTGAATAAATTTATTAAAAATTGGGGTCCATTTGGCAACTTATTACTTTTTTTTAAAAAAAAATTTAAAAAGTGGAGATTTTGGCAATTTTATACCATACGTACAATATTTTTTTTTTTTCTCCAAAATTTAAATTTTTAAATTTTATCCCCCAAATTTTTAAAAACATTCTTGAAATATTATAAAAATATTTAATATCTTAAAATCAATAAATACACAAAAGGTGCGTTATTTTAAAATTTTCCATACATTTTTTAAAAAATTTTAAAATTGTGTGAACACTATGTACAAATTTCATCTCGCATCATTATTTCAATAGAAACATTATATGAAATGCTAAAATATAATTTTTAAATATATATAAATTTTTTAAAAAAATTGTTTAAAATCTGTCAAGTAAACTTAAGTACCTATTTCTTTTGTTAATTAGTTTAGAATAAATATTTTTGTTTCGATGTCTGTTGTTGTACTACTTGCTCAACATTTAATAATGCATAATTCCCTATATTAATGCTTTTAATGTCTTAATTATTAATTCGTATAATTAAAATATTCGTATAATTCTCGGTTCTTGATTTAAAAAGTAGAGAACTTCTAAATAATTTCTAAAATTGAAGCAGGATTATCTTTTAAGCTCTCATAACTCAGTCTCAAAGTAGATTTCGGCAAAACCCAATTTTAGTGTATCTACTCAAAAAATAAACCTGCTTGCAAAATTTGAAGTCTAAATCGAGAAGTTTAAAAACGGAATTTTTTTTATCAATTCACCCCAGTAAACATAAAAGAGTCAATTTCCGAAAGCCCCGTTCCTAGACGATTTCAATTCAACAAAAGAAACATGCATACCAAATTTCATTACTGTAGGTCTAGTAGTTAACACCAGCAACTCACCGCTCGCTTCCAAGGAGTCGATTTTCGTAACATCCGTTCTCAGCAGATCTATATTCAACAAAAGAAACATTCCAACCAAACTTCAAGTCTGTAGTCTAACTCAGTGCTCCGCAACCCCCGGTCCGCGGATCAAATGAGTACCGGGCACCGTTTCATTCCAACTGAATTTTAAATTCCTAGTTCTAACAAATTAAAAAAATCTGTGTTCCATTAAATTTTTTTTTTTTAAAAAGGGGCCCGAAGGTAGTGACATAAATCTTTATTGTTTTAAAGCAAAAAAAAGAAAAGAAAAGAAAAACACAGCAACTATTTCTGCTTTCAGTTAGCAGAGCATCTATACTTTCTCTCGCTGGCTGCCCCTGGGTCAAAGCATTCCCTTCTCTCCACCCCATTTGGGGGGGCAGCAGCCGCCTTTCTCGGGGATCCGGCCCTCTTGTTTCATCCTCCGGTCGGTGGAATCATATTCCTCGGGAGTCAAAAAGGGGTTGCGGGGCGACCACGCCTTAACCCTCAAATACACAGCTGCCGAATGCACGTGTGAATGTCGTTTCCACAAAAAAGACCTATCTGTGTGAAGCGGGGTTTTCAGCACAGTAACAGCAACCAAAACAAAGCAACGGAATAAGCTGGACATATGCAACACACTTCGGGTGTCATTGTCTCCGATTACCCCCAGATGGAACCGTCTCATTGCAAAGAAACAAGCTCAGGGTTCTCATTGATTTAACGTTCTAGTAAGTTAAAATGTTAAATCACTTTATTTATTTTTTGGTGTAACTGTGTTTTCTTTTGAAGGCATAATTAAATAGAATTAAATTCTTTATTATTTATATTCTTTATGTATTAAATACATTTTGCCATAAATCAAAATAATCTAAAATATAAACAATCAATGTCCCCCTCCCAGCGGGCCGCGGTAAAATTATCAAACGTTGACCGGTCCGCAGCGATAAAAAGGTTGAGGAGCACTGGTCTAACTGATCAAAAACAGGAATTTTCATCTATAGTGCCCCTTATCCCCTCGCAACCCTCTTTGGGTGTTGGATTCGAAAAAATCTGTTCTTTGCGGATGTCTATTCTATGAAAAGGATATGTCTGCCTATTTTCAAATCTGTACGTCTAATAGTTCCAAAATAGGAATATATTTATCTCCAACTCTTATAATCCTCGCAAACCCCCTTAGAATTCTATTTTTGCAAAACTTTTTTGTAGCGAATTTTTATTTCATGAAAAGAACCTGTGTGCCAAATTTCAAGACTGTACGTCTAATAGTTTAAAAATGGAAATAACTACTTATAACGCCCTTTAATCCCACAACGCTACTTGGGGAGAAATTTCACTTAAAACCATTTTGTAGTGGGTATCTACTCTGTAAAAGGAATCTGCTTACCAGATTTCAAGGCTGTACGTCTAATAGTTCGAAAATGGGAATAATTGGCTGTAACGCCACTTTAACCCCTCACAACCCCTTGAGGGTCAGTTTTCATAAAAGCCTCTTTTGTAGCAGATCTCTCTATGAAAGAAACATGGCTGCCAAATTTTAAGTCTGTACGTGAAATAGTTCAAGAACGGGAATATTTACCTATAACAGCACTTAATCCCCCGCAACGCCGCTTGGGGGTCGATTTTTGTAAAACCCATTTCTTCATAAATCTCTACTCCATGTATGAAATCTACTTGTTAAATTTCAAGACTGTACGTCTAATAGTTTAAAAATGGAAATAATTATTTATAACGCCCCTTATAATCCCCCGCAACGCCACTGGGGATCTTTCGGAATATAGTTTTACTAACTCAGAAACCTTCGCGGACACGTGTCCAACCACTCCCCAAAGTTTCATCGTAATCGGATGAACGGTTTAAGAAGCCATAAGAGACACACAAATAAACATTCATTTTTACTTGTAAACGTCGCAGGGCAAAATGTGTTGAGGAGAAAGAGGGGAGGGAAGGTAAAGGTCAGGTAGAAAGCGAAAACATAGTTCTAGAAATGCTGACTCGTTCATTTCATTATTTCACTAAAACAGTTCAGGGATTTAATTAATTCATTTACTTACAACAGGGGAAAGAGATCAAAGAGAGATGTTATTTTAACATCGTGGGTGAATTGATCATCTCCTTTGGGGATTTGGCAAAAGCTCTAATTTCATTGTTTCCCTGCGACATTATATTTAAAAACCATTATTTATTACGAAAATCAAGACCACTTTACTTTTGTCCATAATGTTGCCGGGAAATCTCCATAATCCACATAAAAAATGATTGTTATTTTTTCCATCCTATACAAGTAATTAAGTTACTCACCCCAAATTTTAAGATAAAATACATATTTATGGGAAATCCTGATGGTTTCAATCTTTGAAAAGTTGAAAATACTTAATCATAACTTTAATATCTTCCTGCTTAAATAATTTAGAAATGTGTATTGGTACCAGGGGCGTAGCCACCACCGTATTGTGTCGTCTTCGATTGGGGTGAACCCCACCCTATCAATTCTTCTGAAGTCACCCTATCTATTCATCCCCAAACAGATGTTGAGTGACAAGTGCAGGTGGCCATGGGGTCATTGTTTGTTGTCTGGCCTCGGACAAGCGCGGACATCTGGTCTGGAATTTACAATGGCTAAAGAATGCCGGTGACAATAGGCATTCCTGTATGAAAGTCTTGAATAGGCGAGGCCTGTATGCAAGTCGGTGCATAGAGAGTGGGGCTGTGAGGCCCAGGTGTGAGATGAATGGATGAGAATTATGGCGCCCTTGGATTCCAGACGGACGAGGAATGTGTTTGTGTTTACCGCGCAAATGGGAGACGAAAGTGGCCCGGGGACGAGGGCAGACCTTTTTTTCTTGGCCTGCCAATGAGGAAGACGAGGGGCGTATGGTGGACCCGCCCCTGGTGTTTAAAAGGGGTTAATTTTGGACGGAGAGAAGAGAAGGAAAACTTGAAAAAAAAAAACTTGAAAGAAACTTGGAAGGGACTTGGACGGGAAGAAGTTTGGAGATAGAGCCCTGGAGTGAGACGGACGGAGCCCTGAATGGAAACAGAGAACCATGGAGAAAACTAGAGAGGAGCCCGGAAAAGCAAGGGATTGTCGAGTGCCTTGCGGAATAAGGATTAACCTCGAGTGAAAAAGACTGTCCGCCCGGCTTGGCCTATTTAATGAACATTTTAATAACTTATGAAGTTATTAAATACTATTTAAATTTTAAAATGAGGCTGTAACAAATTTTCTTGTGTACTAACTACTGACGACGTTACAGTATCAATGATAACTCCCGAGCTACTGGGGCCCCAACATGTGTAAGTTAAAAATAGTAAAATGCTATCAATAGTCCCATTAAAAGAGCTGCCATTTTCAAAAAAAGGCCCCCCAAAGAATTTTGATACAAGGCCCGCACAAGACTAGCTGCGCCCCCATTGGTACTTACTTTTTACTTGAATAAACAGGCACATTTAATTTCAGGTATTATGCACAGGTCACAACAACAAATCAGTATATTATTGTAACTTAGAGTTATTATTGCACAAAAATAAATGGCTGCAGAAATAGTACCACTACGTTAGTATAAATGCTCGATGTTCGTCGACGCCGCTCTATGATAGAGCCTATGTCTATTATTAATTTCCGCGTATTCAGTGGTAGAGCGGAGGACAAAAGTAAACTGCTCTTGCACTCGAAAATGAAAATAAATTTCATATAGTATTTCGGGTATTTTATTTTTGATTTGTATTTTTTACTGGTTTATTATATTTTATTACTATTTTCAATGTAAGCTTCTTTTTCTTTCTATTATTTTCGACGGGGAACGGAGGCCCCTAGAACCCGGGGACCCTGGGGTGCAGCCCATTTAGCCCATACGTAGATCCAGCCTTGCCTACAGCAGAAAAATGTGTTCAGATATAGAGAAAAATGAAACTCTGACTGAATTCGTTTCTGAAGAACAATTAAAGGAAACTATCAGAATGTTTTTGAACAAACGCCGTGATAAAGTAAAACCTTTGTGGACTCGCGAAAGAATAGAAGAAGCTATCGCAAACATTGAACAATTTAAATTAGCACCTCCATTTAAATTGAAACGGACTCATAAACAATATTATTATGGAAATAAAAAAGATATTATGGAAGTAGGAAATGAAAAATCTTTGATTTTAAAGAGAAAAATTGTCTCTGATCCAGTTGTTAAAATAGTATCAACAGAGAAAATATTTACCACATACTTCGAGAAACACATCAGTTAACTGGCCATGGAGGTAGAGCTAAAATGCTTGTAAAGGCCTCACCCCTCTGGGGATGCTTCCTCGTCATCTAATCTACCTAAATTTGTAGGAGGGAACGATGGATGATCAAGACTATAACCATGATAAATCTAATTTATTATTACCAAAGATAATATTCTAGGGCAAACAATCTATGAAGGGAACCTTTGGCGTGATATAAAGAGAGCTCAAACCTTATGTGAATAAGCGTACGAAATCCGAATAGTTTAACTTTAATCAATGATATCTTAATAATCCTAACTTCTCTAATTTATTCCAGTAGTTAAAATCCGTCCTTTAGTCACGCAGCGTAATTCTGATTCTTACCGTATCAGCACAGCTTTCAGCGACTCCGCTCCTGTTCCTTCTAATCCACGATTATTAAACTTTAACTACATACACACTAGTTATTTGCATTTCATGGTTTCTTCTTGAGAGGGATGGCTGTGAAATAACGCGATTGCTGGCTCAATGATTCCCCAAGAGGGTTATTAGTAGAAAGTCACGTAAAGCTCCGTCACATGCTATACAGTTTGAAATCTAAATACTTCATTCCGACTTCAGTTGTACAGGAATTTTTAAAGCTGTGCACTGTATGTCAGTCAAAAAAAGCATTTCCAAGAAAAGGAATCGTTGTTTGCCCAATTGTATCCAGAGACTTCAGTCATCGTGGCCAAGTCAATTTATTTGAAATACAGTCGACCCCAGATAGAAATTATAAATGGTTATAACACTATTAGGACCACACGACGAAATTCCCCTTTCTTCAACCGTTGACTTCAAAAAGAGCAACTGAAGTAGCATTAGAGCAATTAAAAATATTTTTGGAAGTAGATTGTCCTCGTATACTACAAAGTGACAATGGCCGTGAGTTTACGGCCGCTGTCATACAAGAATTAAAAAATCTGTGGCCAACGTGCAAAATTGTAAATGGAAGGCCTAGACATCCAGCTAGCCAAGGATCTGTTGAATGATCAGATCAAGATGTTGAAGCTATGTTACGTGCATGGCTAATTGACAATAACACAAAAAATTGGGCTCTAGGTTGTCACTTTGTTCAGTTCCAAAAGAATTCCTCTTTTCACATAGAACCACTAAACGATCACCTTACAAAGCTTTATTTGAAACAGAACCAAAAAATAAGATTCCAGTCTAGTCATATTTAAAAAGGATTGCTTGAAAAACTTGTTACTGAAGAGGACTTGGATCTACTTCTTAAGGTATCCGACTACGTTCGGAACCGTGATTTTCCAAAAGCGTATAAATGGATAATTTTTATGATATTTAGCGTCACTTCGATTAGAAAATGTATGTAAAATTGTCTTAAGAATATTATTACAACAAAAAAAAATTTTAAGTACAATATTTGACAAAAAATGAACTTAGAGTGACCAATTTTCCAAATATTCTCCTTTTGTGAAAAATGCTTCTTTTATAATAATATTTTGCCTGTCAATAGCTCAACTAGAATTTTTCAAATATAAAACTTAGAAGTGGGTTTATCCATGTTTTACGACAACAGAGGGGAGAAATTTTAAGAAAAAAATGCCGATGATTATTTCAATTGGTTGTAACTCTGAAAATAATATGAATTTTTCAAAAATCCTAGTTCAGACTCTCTGGAGAAGTCTTTACTTTATATAAGCACAAAATATTTTTTAGAAGTATTTTTTATAAAAGGAGAACATTTTGAAAAAAGGTTATTCGAAGTTAATTTTTTTGCCAAAATATTGTATTTAAATAAATATTTTTGGTCCAAATGTCCTTAAAACAATTTTATACATGCATTCTAATCTAAGCGACACTAAATATCATGAAAATGATCCATTTATGCGCTTTTTTAAAATCACGGTTCCGAACGTAGTCGGATACCTTAATCAACAGGACCATGACATTACTTCAACACCAGAAGGCTTACCAGTAATTTCCTTAAAGAACAACAATGACGTTTCAAAATATCTGCTAGCCCCTGAATTACTTGATTATAATGCTTCAACTTTAAAAGATCTGACAGCACTTGAATTAATTGATTACAGCGCTTCAGCTTCAAAAGATCAGCTGGTACCTTGTGACGAAGCCGATCTCTTCCCCCTATTTTCTAACAGATATCTTGCCGACAGACGTTGCGAAAATTCCAGGAATTTCCTAATTGCTGGGAAGGAATTTCGTAACTGGGTAGTCGAGTTTCGGACTGTCAAAAAGAGGCGCCTTAACATTGTGTATTCATTTTCCCGCGACTCGGTGTCGACGCCGCGTCTGAGAACGTACAAATAATCACCCAGCCTCGGCGCCTCTTGGACTAGTGAACAGGAAACGAGACCGATTTGGCGCGGCAGAAGGGTAAGAGATCAAGGGAGACGAGACCGGAAGGCGGCAGAAGAACAAGAGGGATTGAGGCCGACAAAGAGATCAGAGAGAGGATATAAGAAGGGCGGTAGAGTCCGGACGGGAGACTGATTTTTGAAGGGAGCTGTCAACGTCCCTGAGTGATAGGAAAGCGATAACGAATCCGCGAAGTACAGCGTCTCTTGGCTTGGAAGATCATGGAACGCAGAGAAGTGAAAGAGACTCGAAATCTTTACGGACCCTTTTGCTAATGAATTGTAAAGAATATACATTTCATTTTTTATTGATTTCAATTCCAAATAAATATTGTATTGAAGAGCTGTGGGAAATCATTACAGCTATACTCATTTATATATTCTGGTGTGGCAGCGGGGTTGCATTTAAATGGAATAAATGCTGAATTTACGCATGAATAGTAAAAAGATTATCTTCAAATCATACTTTTGACTCTTCTTTTGTGTTTGTGCGCGATATACGGCGAGAAACTGCCCTGTCAAGAGTATGGACTGTCGGCGCTCAGTGGAGGAAAGCCAAAAGTTCGCCGCAGCTGAAAAGTGAGTGGCTCTACGGAGAAGTGCGTTTCAAACACCAAGAAAGGAACATTTTGGCACCCCATTGTGCGAGAGGGTAAACCTTTTTCTTTGAGATTATGCTCGGAGCAGAGTAGCTATTTATTTATTTGTTAGCTTAGTACTTTTTAGAAATCTAAGTGAATTTTGTGGTCGCGCTAATGAATTTTGGTTTGCCAAGAGTCTAAAAGAGTTGTTTTAGTATGAAAAGTGTGCTTTTTTCTATTATGCTAATTTGTGTACGGGGCCAGAATCATAGAAATTGTGTCTTTTATTTTATGGCATTGATAGAAGGTACGGTTGTAGTGTAAAAAGTACTTATTGTCAATTTTTGCATAGTTACTCTTGTAGTTTTAGGCAAATACCAAATAGGATTGTATTGTTTTGGTATAAATGTGATTTTTCATTTTATTGTAGCACCTGCTTGAGTTGTTTATTGTGTATTATTGCATAGTTACTTCTGAGTATTTTTAGCAGTACTAATTAGTATTGTATTGTTTTTTTGTATAGGTGTGTTTTCTTCTATTTATTGTAGTACTCCTTTTGTTTAGTCGTTTATTATTGCACATGATGACTTTCTTTAAGATTAAGAAAAGTGACTTGTTAGAGGTAAGTAAGGGAATTAGGTGGGAAGTCAAATGGTGATTCAAAGAAAAGTAGAAAATTATGACAGAATTCCTACAAAAATGAGAATAATGATATAGAAACGATTTCAAAGCGATGATGAGGAGTTTGAAGAAAATGAAAGGGAGGAGAAAGAACGGGAAAGCACGAGCAGGGACCAAGAGTTTGAGGAGCGAAGACAAATTAGGGAATATGAGCTGGAGCGGTTAAGATTACTAACGCCAATGATACGGCAGTATCGTCTGTCAGATTTAGAAGGGCAAGGGTAAATAGACGTGTTAATTTAAAAGACTTGGTGCCTAGAATTTGATGCAAAAATGCAGATAAGCTAATCACCTATTTTGAAATTTTGAGAGGCAAAGCCAAAAAGGAGAAAGTTTCTGGACGACAGGTGGGTTTTCACAACTCATTCCGTTGCCCCTGTGGAATCGACTGAATTGATAGCGCGAAAGAACCCCGAAAAAAGGAAACGATTATCCTTCACATTAAAAAATTACTTTTAAATAGATTCCAGCCGGACTTCGTAGCCCAGAGATAAGTTTGAATCTCATCAGCGAAGACCAGGTACTTTATGGTCAGATTTAGTTTTTGACTTAAGGTCTTACTTGGAAAATTGGTTGGCCGGAATGGAAATAAAAGATTTGAAGGAGTTAAAAGAATTGTTAGTGACCGAGCAATTAAAATAGAGAGCCCCATTGAGGTAGTGCACCATTTTATCGATTCATGGGATAATTTTAAGGACGCAACTGATCTAGCAGAAAAATTAGACCATTTCGAAGCGGTAAAAAAAGTACATAGAAAACAAAATACGATACGATACGAAAGTAGGTGAGCGGAAGCAATTTGATAGGCAACAAGGTTAATCAGTTTAACGGAAAACATAAGCAAGTTTTCAATACCCAAACAAGGACCTATAGGAAATATGTATCCAGGGAAATGTACAAACTAAGAGAGATAGTCAACGGGAATGGGAGAGACCATTCGAAAGAAAAAACCCATCATTTGTTATTATTGCTATGAAGTCGGTCACATAAAACCCTCTTGCCCTAAACTTACAAAAAACAATGTCGAAACAGTGGCTAACTTAAAAGTAAACTCCGGGAATGAGGACCCCTTTGAGAAATTTAAAGTAAAATTTGAAATAAATGGCGTGGAGCGTAAAATAAGCATGTGTTTGAGAGATTCTGGGTCCGCAATAGACGTGTGCGCTCGCAGTTGGATAAACGAGAACGATCTTTTGGAATATGTTTGGCCTGTGCCCATTGGATGACGTGTGCCATTGCCTACCACCTCGCAAAAATAAAATTTAAAACGAAGGGGGGTGAGCTTCCTTACACGAAGGCAGCAGTCAAAGCAAACAGCCCCTCGGGCGAACCTTACGAGCTGGGAAGTTCCGCACAGCGGATCCATTGAGTCTAGTGAAAAGGTGTGCCCACGATAAATGCGGATTGTGACGCGAAGCAACTGCAAAGTAGCTTCGGTTGAGAGGAAAGTATTGCGGCTTAAACGCGGCGAGCGAGTTTTCTTCAATTGAAATCACGGATCCAGTCTTCCCACCCAAAAGGATGGAAATGAATCAATGACAGAAATCCCGGCGTTTGACGTGCGGAAGAAGAGGGCGTGGCTGGCTCCAAATAACGAGTTCTGACTTTTAGTTCAGAGCAAAAGAAGTGCCCCGACCTCCGTGCATTGTGGGAAAAAGCCAAATTAGGTGTGGACGGAGAATTTCGGATTGTGGAAGCGAAGTTGGTTAGAGTTACTAGAACAAAAAAAGAGGGGGCGAAATACGACAATCTGTGTGTGCCCTGTACCCACCAGACTAGAAATTAACCGGTTGAGCCACGGTGAAATTGGGGACATTTGGGTGTCAAGCAAAACCAAGGATAGAGTTTGCGCCATTTCTTTGGCTAAATGTTTACAAAGACATTGAGGAGAATTTATCAAATCGTGTGATGCTTGTCAGCGTGTGTGTGTGGGCAAGCCTCGCGGATAAAGCAAAGGCGCTGTTAAAATTAGTTCCGATAATCGCAGAAATCTTTTCGAAAAATAAGCACGTCGCAGTAGGGCCACTCCCCTTTTCCACTAAACTGAAACCGATACTCTGATTACGGCCATATGTGTAACCTCCAAATATCCTGAGGCGACCTGGTGGAAAAATATAACCCGTCAGTGTGATAGATGCTCTTTGTTAATTTTTCAAGCAATAACAGGTTTCCCAAAGACGATTCAATCGATCTCGGACCCCATTTATTAAGCGAACTGGACAACAACCTTTTTTGACAAATTCGAATACGGGTGGTTCATTCTCTGTCAGCTACCCGCAGAGTAACGCGCCGTGGAAAGAGTTCATAGAACTTTAAAACACGTCTTGAAAGCTCTTTGTGTCGAATCTGGAGTGGCAGATTGGGAGAACACTGTTGCATCAGCATTATTTGCTTTGGGGCACAGTTTCTCATGAGCACTGTGCTTCTAGCCCCTCTGAATTGGTGATGGAAGAAATTTGAAAACCCCGCAAACGCTAATTTACGTGGAGGTGGCTAGACAAGGGAGCGAAACAGTGGTAGAGTATATTCTGTAATAACTGGTAAATAGACTCGCTGCTGCTGGAAGAGTTCCCGCGGTGGTTACACAGATGGAAGAATGCCACCAAAAAGGTGGATTCTGGTGATCGGAACTCGGTGTGTGGAAAGGAAATTTCAAAGGCGATCTGGTAATGGTACGCCACCTACCTACGGAATAAATGGATGTAAATTGATCGGTCCGGGAAAGGTTTTTAAATAAAAATTTCGAGACCAATTATGTGGTAGATTTACCGAGAAAAGGGATACAATTTATCATGTCAACCTTTTTATGAAACCATATCATCGGAGGCCAGTAGAAGCTGTGTAAACCTTAGTAATAGAAGAGGTTTCTGAAGATATTGAGAGGGATGCGGGAAATCCCTTACCCGTTAAAAGGAGCACTAAGTTCGATTACGAGGAGGCAAGTAAAGAGAGCCATTTATTGTGGACAAGTTATCCACTGATCAGATTAAAGAGTTAAAAACGTAATAATTAAAAATAGAGAAGTGTTTTCCCGGACCCAGGACAACTCACTTAATGAAAATGGATATCGAGTTAATTTCAGAAAACCCATTAAAACGAAACCATACCGTCCTAGATAAATCAACATCTTGGGATGAAATAAAACGATTACTGGACTTGGGAGTGATCGAGATAGGTCAATCTGACTTTACGTCACCTCTCATTCTGCTGCGAGTCCATATCGGGATCCAAGGCCCATGTGTAGATTATCGCCGCCTAAATGGAGTAACGCGTATGAGTTTTTCCCTTTGCCGAACATAGAAGAAATTGTGGAAAGGGGTTAGCGCTGCACCATATGTGACGGTAATGGATTTTGGCAAAGGTTATTTTCAAATTCCCATCACACCGAGAGCCTGTGTACGCGGCTTTTTTGTCCCGCCTTCGGTACTTATATCCCGAAAAATGATGTTCGGTTTAGTATGCGCCCTTACTTGCAAACTAATGGTGGCACAGGTTGAAGGATTAGAGTCGCTTGCTCTCCCTACATCCATGACATAGCCATCTTTTCCCAAAATTGGAAAGACCATGTGATGCATATTGACCTTGTGCTAGAGAGACTAAAAGCGGCCGGTATAAAAGTAAAACCTTCGAAATGCAGATTCGCGCAGGAGGAGGTGTTATTCCTCGGTCATACCGTAGGTTCTGGGAGTTAATCCCCTAGGGATATGAAGATAAAGGGTATAAAAGATTTCCCTCCTCCCACTACTAAGACCCAACTGAGATCTTTTTTAGAAATCGTAGGATACTACGCTCATTACATCCCGAACTATAGCGAGATAGCGTCACCCTTGACCGACGCCCTCAAGGGAAAAAATTAAGAGAGAAAGCATTACGTGGGATGAAAGATGCGAGAAGGCGTTCGCAGAATTGAAGATAAACTCTGTCTCTCGAAACCTGGCCTTGTTTGCTCCGGATTTCGAAGGATTTTATTTAGCAGACGGACGCAAGTGATATAGGGGCTGGAGTAGTTTTGTCGCAGAAAATAAACGGTGAGGAACACCCTATTCTATACCTAAGTAAAAAATTTACAAGGACGGAAAGAAATTATAGCACGGTAGAAAGGGAGTTGGCTGCGATCATATTCGGCTTAAAAAGAGACTAAAACACTACTTAGATGGTCAGAAGTTTATTATAGAAACCGATCACAACCCCCTAAAATACCTAAACAAAATGGGGAGCAGCAATCCCAGACTGCAAAGATGGGCTTTAAATCTACAACCGTTTAATTTTGAAATTCGGCATAAAGCAGGAAAGCTTCATGGGAATGCCGACGGATTAAGTAGATTAGAATGATGTCTTTTCAGTTTTCTTCTTTTAAATTATTCTTTTTTCTGTGTGCGTGAATGTATATTTGTGTTGTATGTGTAAAAATGATTAAGGTGTTTGTTATCAAATCTTTGAGCCTCTTGGTATGCAAAATAGAGATAGGATAAAAAGGAACAACTGGTAAAATCCTCGCGGATAATTGACTTAGTGTTATTTTAGTTATGTTATGACGGCTCACGCGTCCTTTCTCCAGCATAACCTCTGTGTTCTTTGACGGCCAAGATTAATGGCAAATCTTTACCAACCCAAATCCAAGAAGTGAAACGCGAAGGTGTAGATGCAAATAAGATAGCCTTTAAAAGGACAGAAGTTTTAGTAAGCGGGATGGCAATTTAGAGAAAGTTCAGTTTGAAAAAGGTAGAAGTGTAAATTGGCGGCCTACCCAAGAATCAAAGATATCTAGAAATACTATAAGGTGCATACTATTGCACACGAGCTCAACAGCCGATCTGAAAGCGTCTGAATCGGTGCTAGAATCTGCTGTAGGAAGATTATTTTTCCGAATTCGGAAATATTATTAGGATTGGTATAGACGGATATTATAATTATTTCTAGATAAGTATCCAATTGCGCGATCTGTGTTAACTACGGCTACGTGTTTTGATTTATTCTCACTTAATATAAGTTTGTTTAATATATAAGTAATTTGCTAAACTCTTAATAAAAATCATATTAAGAATTCTAAAATGTCTCTTCATTTCGAGAATCCCACACCTCTGGGTTTACGCGCTGAACCCCAATGATATGCCTGACAAAGAACGACCATCACAATGTGTGTTTAAATTAATTGCTCGCCCAAGAATGGTCTCACGAATCAGGACCGCCACCTCGCAGAGTTGCCAGTAGTGTGACGTATCCTCCTAGTGTCCCATGAAATGGACACTTGAAGGGGAGGCAGCTAGACAAAAGCCGATCTCTTCCCTATTTTCTAACAGATCCCTTGCCCCTTGCCGACAGAGACGCTGCGAAAAATCTCCAGGCATTTCTCTAATTGCTGGGAAGGAATTTCGTAACTGGGTGGTCGAGTTTCGGAACCTTTTTTCCCAGCTGACCGGACTGTCAAAAAGAGGCGCCTTAACATTGTGTATTCATTTCCCGCGATTCGGTGAGGACGACGCGTCTGGAGGAACGTATAATGTGTGGTAATTCAGCCCGGCGCCTCTTGGACTAGTGAACAAGAAAGGAGACCGATTTGGCGGGGCAGAAGGGTAAGAGATCAAGTGAGCCGAGACCGGAAGGCGGCAGAAGAACAAGAGGGATTGAGGCCGACAAAGAGATCAGAGAGAGGATATAAGAAAGGCGAGAGAGTCCGGACGGGAGAATGGATTTTTGAAGGGAATCGTTTGGAAGTACCTTGAGCGAAAGGACAAGCGATAACGAGCCCGCGAAGTACAGCGGTCTCCTGGCTTGGAAGATCAGGGAACGGGAGAGAGTGCGAAAGAAACTCGAAATCATTACGGACCCTTTTTTTTATTAAATTGTAAAGAATACACCATTTTATTTATTTATTTTAATTTTTTTTGATGATTTTCAATCTGAAATAAATAGTTATCCAAGAGCTGTGGGAAATCATTACAACCTGAATTCATTAATTACACTGCTTCAATTTCTTATGATCTATCAATGGACAAATCAACGAACAATAACACTTTAGTGTCATATGATCTACCCGCAGCTGATTTACCTAACAAAAAGGCTTTAAATTTAGAAGATCTACAAAAAATTAAATTATTTTCTTTATCGACAACAGGACAGCTCGAAACAGTTAAATCCACTTCAACTCCTGCTTCTACAGTTAAAACTTCTGTAGTCTTACTTGCATCAGAATGAAAAGCAGCTGTCAGCGACAGTAAAGCCTGTTGTGTTCTCTGCGGAATGGAATCTACTGGAGCCCATTCATGTAACATATGTAAAAATCAGATACCCGCAATATGTGGAAATACAGTAGAAGAAGGATATGTGGATCGAAAATTCTATGCTATTTATGCCAAAAAGATAACGTTAATTATCAAAGAGAAAATGCTGCAAAACAACTGAAAAGATCAGCTGAATAGATGAAAGAAGTTTCTTTGAAGAAATTTAAAGAATTGTCAGTGGATTCCACAGTTTTGGCAAATGTTCCTAAAGTAGATAGAGGTCCATAAAATGGAAATTACATTGTGGATAATATGATATAAAAATAATTAGTATCAAATAATTACCTCAGTTGGAATTATAAAAGATTGGCTACCTAGAAACACTCTTCAAATTGCTACGATAACATATACAGCAATAGTTCCACGGATTAATCTAAGTCTGCGTGAAATTGCAAAAAAATTATTCTTATTTGAAGGTCAAGGATTTAGGAAGTGTTCCTGTGAACAATCAAAAATACAATGTAAAACAAAAAGATGAGCATGTAAAAAAAGTAACGTACTTTGTAATTCAAGATGCCACAAATGAACAACATGTTTTAATAAAAATTAATGAACAATTTTAATAACATACCCTAAAAAGGTTTAAAAAATTTTACTAAAAATATCAGCTTAAGAAGACTTGGCACCCTAAAAATGACCTAAATATCCTTTTTCGACTAAAAAAAAAATTGTTACAAATAAAGCATATGATATTTGAAATATTATATTATCAAGTCATGTTTAATCTTTGAAATGTGTGTTTGTAAAACTTTTAATAAGACTTTGTAATAAATAATTTTATAATAACTGTTCTTACTAGACATCATATGTTTTCCATAAAAATATTATGTGAAGAAAAGTTTTTTAAATTTCTGTTGTGGCAGAATTTTTTTAACATTTCCTGGAGCTTATGCAATTAATACTCTTTTAAAAAAAAGGATTGTTTATAAAATATATGGGTTGAAATAATATGTAAATGATATTATTCTTAAGAAAAAATATGTACCTAATAATTTTAAAGTGGTATTTTATGCTTATTTTCAGATTATAATAATATTTTTTAGTTATAAACTTTAAAGTGGTTTTTCTCGGTTGTCCTGTTATTTTTCCGTATTCAAAAATGCGTTTCTCCCTTCCTGAATAATTATTTAATAATCACTTCCATTTTTTCCTGTGTTTCTGGAATAATCATGTAAAAAATTGGGATCCATTTTGCAGCCAACTTAATCTTTTTTAAAAAATTAAAACGTAGGAGATTTTGGCTTTCTTGAATTTTATACCATACGTACTAATACTTTATTTTTTTCTCCAAAATTAAGTTTTTTTATAAATTTGATACCTAAATTTGTTAAAGCATTCTTAGAAATATTATAAAAATATTTAAGATCTTAAAATCAATAAATACACAAAAGGGGTGTTATTTTAAAATTTTCCATACATTGTGATATCTCAGGCGTCCTTTCGCTAACATAACCTCTGTGTTCTTTGACGGCCACGATTAAAGGCAAATCTTTTCCAACCCAAATCCAAAAAGTGAAGTGAAGGATAGATGCAAATAAGATAACCTTTAAAAGGGCAGAAGTTTTAGTGAGCGCGATGGCAATGTAGAGAAAGTTCAGTTCAGAGAAGATAGAAGTGTTAATTGACGGTTTACCTAGAATCACGAAAACCTAGCCATTCAACGAAGGTAGATACCATTGTACGCCGGCTTATAGAAATATCTGAAGTGGATTGGACGTTGCGTATTCAACCAAGGTAGGAAGATTATATTCTGAACGCGAATATATTATTGAGATTGAGAGTAGGCGGATATAATATAATTATATTGATAAATGATCTAATTGCGCGATCTGTGTTAATTAATACTACGTATTTTGGTTTATTCTCACTTAATATAAGTTTGTACGATATATAAGTAATTTAAGTTAAATTCTTAATAAAAGTCATATTAAGAATTCTAAAATGTCTCATCATTTCGAGAATCCCACACCTCTAACTTACGCTGAAACCCCACGATATGGTCAACGAAAATCAACCATGTCGCAATGGCGCCCGAACAGTTATAATTTATATGACTCTGGGTTAGGTAATGCAGGAGGGTTTGGTATTTTACAAGAAATATGCTTTTCCGGGTCCGAGAATGTTACAGAATTTCTAGAGGCCATAGATAATCAAATACAGTTACTAGAAATTCCTAGTAACTTAGCAGGTGCTTATTTGAAAGGTCATCTCAGGGGAAGGGCTCAAGATTGGTATTTAATATTTGGATCAGTGTTAGTGCAGGATACAGCCACGGATTTCGCGCCGCTAAAGGCAGAGTTAGCGAAAGATTTCCCCGCAATCAAAAATAAGAAAGAGTTAGAAGCGGTTTTTTGCATCCCAGCAGGGAAGAAATCAGGAACCAACAGATTTTGTTTACGATTTACTTAACCTTCATAAAAAATTGGAACTAGGGATGTCGCAGACAGAATTGGTTGATCACATTTTTGTTAGACTCGAACCAAAAGTCCAGGTCTATGTGGAAGTCCGGAATCCGCAGAACACAGTACAGTTTCAGAAATCTTAGCTAAATTTGAAGAGAGGTATTCTTACAAATTAAAAAGGGGTTTGCAGAATAGTGATAATGTGGAAAGACGGAGTCAAAACGCGCATAGGATGTCTAATTTTGATGATAATCGCAGAAACTGGAGAAATTCTGAGGTTGGGCGTAGACCAAATAATGGCAGAAATGATTCTAGAGGTACTTATGAGAATGGCCGTCAAAGTAATAAGTGGTTCGAGAGTAGGAATAGATTTCAGAATGATGATCGGAGATTCAACGAAAGGGGATACCAATTTCGAAAAGATCGAAATTATAATTTTAATAGAGGGGACCGCAGAAATAGGGGTTCGAGTGAGAATTTCAGTCGAGGCGATAGGATGCAAAGGGGACGATTGAATGTTTTGAAAGTTAATGAAGTTCAAAATAATCAAAAGAAATCGGCAGTGGATATACCAATTAAACTTTCTCCGATATGTATATCACCCGTGGAGCTTCCCTATGTTCCTATTTTATTAAATAACACATTTTTGAAAGCGCTATGGGACACCGGAGCAGAGAAATCATTTATATCGGAATTTATAAAAAATATTTTTTTATAAACAAGTAAAAAAATCGCGAGCTCAGGTGATCACAGCACAGGGAGCGAAATGTTAAAATATGGGAATTGTAGAATTGAATATTCGTATCAGGGAATTCCAAAAACCTTGGTTGTTTCATGTGTTGACGGATTTGGAATACCCATGTATTCTTGGTGTTGATTTTATAAGTGGATCAAAGATTGTTTTAGTTTTTGATCGGAAAGCGTTTGCAATTCAAGATCCGCTGGTTGAAGATCATAAGGTAGATGAAGGGAATTTGCGCGTTGATTTGTCAGAAACTAAGTTAAATATTGTGACTAATGTTTTATCCAAAAACCCAGTTGAAAGTATAATGGGAGAAAAAGTTAATTGTGCAATAATCAGAGATTTAGTACTTACTTCGAGAGAACAGTTAATAACAGAGCAAAAGAATGACCCAGAATTAGGTCATATCTATAGATATTTAGAAAACCCAACTCTGTTAATGCGACGATATGTGAGGATTGGTCCTGCGACTTCCGTCTAATTGAAGGCTTGTTGTTTTATGCGAAACACGCAACGTCGTTAGGTGAAACGCGTGTATACATTCCAAAGTCTTTAAGAAACGACATTTTACGCGAATTTCATGACAAGCCAATCGCAGGGCATCTAGGCAGATTTAAAACTTATGTATTATGTATTATATTATTGTTAGACTCGAACCACAAGTCCAAGACTATGTGGAAGTCTGAAATCCACAGAACACGGTACAACTTTTAGAAATCTTAGCTAAATTTGAAGAGAGGTATTCTTACAAATTAAAAAGGGGTTTGCAGAATAGTGATAATGTGGAAAGACGGAGTCAAAACGCGCATAGGATGTCTAATTTTGATGATAATCGCAGAAACTTTAGAAATTCTGAAGTTGGGCGTAGACCAAATAGTGGCAGAAATGATTCTAAAGGTTCTTATGAGAATGGCCGTCAAAGTAATAAGTGGTTCGAGAGTAGGAATAGATTTCCAGGGTATTGATCGGAGATTCAACGAAGGGGATACCAATTTCGAAAAGATCGAAATCACAATTTTAATAGGGGACGCGAAGTAGGGGTTCGAGTGAGAATTTCAGTCGGGCGATAGGATGCAAAGGGCGATTGAATGTTTTGAAAGTTAATGAAGTTCAAAATAATCAAAAGGAATCGGCGATGGATATACCAATTAAACTTTCTCCGATATGTATATCACCCGTGGAGCTTCCTATGTTCCTATTTTATTAAATAACACATTTTTGAAAGCGCTATATATGGGACACCGGGCGGAAATCTTTTATATCGGAAGAAATATACTCAAAAATATTTTTATAAACAAGTAAAAAGCGCGAGCTCATGTGATCACAGCACAGGAGCGAAATGTCAAAATATGAGGAATTGTAGAATTGAATATTCGAATCAGGGAGTTTGAAAAACCCTGGTTGTTTCATGTGTTGACGAATTTGGAATACCCATGTATTGCCCAGGTTGATTTCATAGAGTGGATCAAAGATTGTTTTAGACATTGATCTAAAAATCGTTGAAGAAGATTCCCGATTCGCAGATAGAAAGGGTGGTTAAAACAGTTAAAGATAGAAAATGTTGAAATAGATCTGTCTAAGACAAAGTTGGAGGATAAAGCAAAAACAAAAATTACAAAATTTGTTTAGTAGTTTTAAGGGATTGTTCTCAGACAAGTAGGTCTTACTCATGTTTATACCATGAAATTATTACGGGGAGATAGTCCACCAGTAGTTTCCAGGCCGTACAAAATATGATCGGCAAAAAGCAAGCGATAATAGATTATCATATTGAAAAATGTTAGAGAAGAAAACCATTGTTCCAATTCGAATCCCGTACACGCGTCACCGGTTGTGTTATGTAAAAGAAAAATAATGGGTTACCACAGGATAATCGGAAAAGCATATAGATTTGCGGTAGACTATAGGAAACTAAATTCGATCACTAAGTACCCACGATACCCCTTACCGTTAATAGATGATTTAATAACGAATATCCCCTATACGACAATAATGTCATCTCTTGATCTAAGAAGTGGGTACTTTCAAATGGCAGTAAACCGCAGTGATATTGTTAAGACCGCATTCGTAGTAAAAAGTGGCACTTACGCATTTCGGCGTAAGCCATTCGGCTTATCTGGGGCGGCTCCCAATTTTCAAAAGGCAATTGACCTAATCCTGAAACCGGTGATAGGGAAGTTTGTGAGTGTTTATATGGACGACGTAATTATTACGTCTCCATCGTTAACTCACCATGTTGAGCATTTAGAGTTTTTCGTTATTTAAGATCACGGGATTGTGTGTGACATTAAATAAGGATAAATGTACATTTGGGTGCGATGAATTGAAGTACTTAGGATTGATTATTAGTAAGGAAGAAATCAAAACGGATGAGACAAAGGTTCGAGCCATACTCGAGATGAAACCACCACGGAACTCAAAGGAGGTGTCCAAGTTTTTGGGTATGTCCCAGTGGTACGCGAAATTTATTAAAAATTATGCTGATCTTTGTGAGCCCTTTATAATCTTAAACGAAAATTAAAAAATTCTTCTGGTCCACTGATGCGCAGAAGGCATTCGACGCGGTCAAGGCGGCCATAACAAAGGCGTCAGTTTTAAAATTGTAGGAGTTTAAAAAGCCCTTCGAATTGCGACATAACCATCCTGTGATGACTATGTCTATCCGGATCCGCGTAAGCTAGAGGTGTGGGATTATCAAAATGATGGGAACATATTGGATTCTTAATACAACACGTAAGAATAACTTATATTACTTAATTCTAATTGACAACTTTCTTAAAGTGAGAGTTAACACCCAATTAAACCTTGTATTCAAGTCAGATCGCGCAACTAGATCATTTATCTTAATTATAATAAATTGACTGATTCGTCTAACTTCCTATACAAAATATTACCTTTTGCAGAGTCTCCTTCCTTCAACTATTGAGTAATACATATAATGTAACTTTTATATGCGAAGAAGATTCCAACTTCTTTATAATGAACGTATCTTTCTTCCAGAGCTATGGGACATCTAACTCTTGATCCGAATGATTCCACACTAGAGACCATCCATCTAAACTTGCCGCTACTACTTATCATCAAAGCTTCTATCCTTTTAAAGTATATCTCATTTACATTTTTGATCCGTTTATCTTCTTGGTATTGGGTTGGAAAGGTTTTGTCATTAATCGTGGCCGTCAAAGAACTTAGGAGTTATGTTAGCAGAAGGACGCGAGAGACGTCACAGAATTATTTACAGATACCAGTTCAATAGGTTTGGGAGAAGTTCTCATTTAAGAACAAATACCAGTTATATTTGCTTCACGTACTCTGAACAACGCGGAGAGGAATTATACGGTAACCGAAAGAGAATGTCTAGCAGTAGTATGGGCGTTGAACAAATTCCGAACATATTTAGGATCGATGCCAATTGAAGTTATTACAGTTCACGCTGCTTTAACACGTTTAACTCATGGAAAAAATTTGTCGAGTAGGATGATCAGATGGGCACTCAAATTAGCAGAATTTAATATAGAATGGGAACATAGATCTGGAAATCAAAATGCGGTGGTGGACATTTTATCTAGAAACCCGGTTGAAAGTATAATGGGAGAAAAAGTTAATTGTGCAATAATCGGAGATCTAGTACTTACGTCGCGAGAACAGTTAATAACAGAGCAAAAGAATGACCCAGAATTAGGTCATATTTATAGATATTTAGAAAATCCGGAAGATAACTTTCAGTTAGTACAGCGGTATGTGAGTGGTCCCGATTTCCGTTTAATTGAAGGATTGTTATTTTATGCAGAAACACGCAACGTCATTAGGTGAAATGCGTGTATACATTCCAAAGTCTTTAAGAAATGACATCTTACGCGAATTCCACGACAAGCCAATCGCATTTCATTTTGGCAGATTTAAAACTTATCATAAAGTTCGGGACGTTTGTTATTTCTCGTATATGAGAAAATTTATTGATCAATATGTCCCTACATGCCATATGTGCCAAGTTAATAATTATAAAAAACGCGTTACCAACTGGTCGATTAAATCCGATTGTATCAAATTATCCAAATCAGATAGTTACGTTGAATTTGTTGGGCCGTATCCTATATCGAGGTGAGACGTAATCGATGTTTTAGTATTCACCGATCATTTTCAGCAAATGGGCTGAAATTATATACCTCTTAAAAGGCCTCAGCTCGTATATGTGGATACTTTTTTGATAATTTTATATCGCGTTTTGGGCTTAATAAAATTAATAAGTGATAACGGTTCCCAATTTATATCAACGAAATTTTTGAACATTTAAGTGAAGATTGGGCATAAGGCATGTGAAGACTATTTGCATATAGACCACAAGCAAATAGGACAGAAAAGAGTAAATCGAGATATAGTGCAAATGATTGCAAATTATGTTAATAATCAACACGATACCCCGGGACCAATTCTTACGTGAGTTTGCTTACGCTATTGGTACGGCCCAGTGAATGAAACGCCGGGAAAAACCCCTGCGGAATTATTTTGGGTCGAAAGTTGTTTACCCCATTTCAAAAAATTAGTAATGGTTTCGGACGGAACTGAATTTGCAGTGCAAGAAATATTGAAATTTTTAATGAAGCTAGACTAAAAACGAAAAGGCAAGCATGAAAGATGGGAAAGATATTATAATAGACGAAGGCGGGATGTACAAATTAAGGTAGATGACTGGGTCTTGTGGTTACACGCTTTAAGTTCAACAGCTAATAAAATTTGCGCCAAATTCAAGCAAAATTTGAAGGTCATAGAGTGTTAAGTAAGAAATAATATACAAAATTGTAATATGGAGGTCAGGAAAAAGGTTAACCGTCAATGTTGATCAAGTAAGAATATATCGTCATAGGAAATGTGACGAGGTTGAGTTAGGAGTATTAGATAGTATTAGTTCACGTCGGGAAGCGAGTAGTTCAGGAAAGCATTACATCAAAGATCAAATAGAAGTCGCAATATGGGAAGAAGAAAGGGTCTGCGGTAAAGCGTGAGTTAGAGGAAAAAAGGGATAAATCTCAAGTCAAAGCAATGTGAGAAACACGGATACAGCCGATAAGCGCGGATTACTTATCAGATCACTGCCAAGCTCCTTTTCTAGTAATAAGACAAGAATTAAAAGAAAGCGCCCAGATAGAGCAGGAGATAAACGGTCGTATGGATCTTGGTCAAGTGGACCACAAAGAAAGTGGCAGAAATGCGGACCCAATAAAATAAATAAAAGACCATTGTCATCAGATAATATTTCTATAAGTAGGAAGAAGAACCGAAAGAAAGTGGTTCAAGATAGAGAGAACTACAACTTGCGACCAAGCAAGAAAAAGGATCAGGAGTCCCGACCGGCCAATGGAGTAAAGTCAAGCCAAGCTACGAACAACCAAGAGAAAACTACAGACCCTACATCAGACAACATACGGGATCAAAGAGCACCCGGGGAATGAGAAAGGGCGAAAGACAGCACCTTGTCAATGGACGTCCTAGTAGGGAGACAAGCCATAAAAATCAGGTTGTATTGTTTCATTTTTATGTTTTTTTCCAACAAGTGGTGGGAAGAATTATTGCAAAGAAAGAAAGTCTCGGGCGGTGTTTAAAGTTATAATCGAAGCAAAGTTGACACTACAATGGTGTATATTTTTGAACTTTTGACTTGTAAATTTTTTCTCATTAATGGAGAAAACAATTGTAATTATCATTTGTTTACTTCGCTGTATGACTTCGTGAGATGCGACAATTCCTTTGGTTATTTGTTTTAATGAGTTATTGAAAAATGGTTGTAATTGTATAATGTGTATTATATATATGTTATTGTATTGTTCGTATTAAGGTGCATCTGATTCAGGGAAACGCGGCGTAGTCAGGCACTAACAATAATATAAGGCTGCGCGGCTCATTGGGAGTTTGAGGAACCAGATGCGGGGTGGACATGAAAGTTTGTTGTAATATAATGCATAAAAATGTGAAACATACTGGTATTATGTAAATATAGATTTTGCAAAGTAACTTAAAGAGTTTTCATTTCAGGGTGACAGACCCTGAATGTGCTAATGTAGCCTCAACTAGGAGAAGTAAACCCAGTCTCCAAGCTCATAGATACTTGCTCTGATGCAGAGTTTTGGGTGTATGTACCCCGGAAGGAATGGAAATAAAAGACATAAGTATACAGAAATTTAAGTAGATATTTAAGTAACGTTAAATATATATAGAGTTAAGTAAATATGTACAAGTAAGAATATACCATGATTAAAATGCAAAACTGTTAATGTTTTTCTAGTTAATGGAGTAAAATTTATTGTGTCTGTCACGAGTACAAATTAAAGTGGAATATTAAATTTAATTTTAAGATGAATAAAGAAAATTAAAGTCAAGTTAAATATTGGAAATTATAAGAGTTAAAATGAGGATTCAGGGGATTAAAATTTAAAAACTTAGAAAGTGAGGAGATTCAGAAATAAAAATTTAGGCACGTAATTTCTTAAGAGTCAAGTGGACCCTTGAATAAATCACGTTTTGCTTCTTGGAGGGGATTGTGACATCTCAAGGGTCCTTTCGCTAACATAACCTCTGTGTTCTTTGACGGCCACGATTAATGGCTAATCTTTTCCAATCCGAATCCAAAAAGTGAAACGAAGGATAGATGCAAATAAGATAATCTTTAAAAGGGCAGAAGTTTTAGTGAGCGCGATGGCAATTTAGAGAAAGTTTAGTTCAGAGAAGATAGAAGTGTTAATTGACGGCTTACCTAGAATCACGAAAACCTAGCCATTCAACGAAGGTAGATACCATTGTACGCCGGCTTATAGAAATATCTGAAGTGGATTGGACGTTGCGTATTCAACCAAGGTAGGAAGATTATATTCTGAACGCAAATATATTATTGAGATTGAGAGTAGGCGGGTATAATATAATTATATTGATAAGTGATCTAATTGCGAGATCTGTGTTAATTAATGCTACATGTTTTGGTTTATTCTCACTTAATATAAGTTTGTTCGAAATATAAGTAATTTAAGTTAAATTCTTAATAAAAGTCATATTAAGAATTCTAAAATGTTTCATCATTTCGAGAATCCCACACCTCTAACTTACGCTGAAACCCCACGATATGGTCAACGAAAATCGACCATGTCGCAACATTTTTTAAAAAATTTTAAAATTGTGTGAACACTTTGTACAAATTTCATTTCGCATCATTTTTTCAATAGAAACATTATATGAAATGCTAAAATATAATTTTTAAGTACACATAAATTTTTTAAAAAATTGTTTAAAAGCTGCCAAGTAAACTTAAGTACCTATTTCTTTTGTTAATTAGTTTAGAATAAATATTTTTGTTTCGATGTTTGTTGTTGTATTACTTGCTCAACATTTAATAATGCATAATTCCCTATATTAATGCTTTAATGTCTTAATTATTAATTCGTATAATTAAAATATTCGTATAACTCTCGGTTCTTGATTTAAAAAGGAGAGAACTTCTAAATAATTTCTAAAATTGAAGTAGGATTATCTTTTAAGCTCTCATAACTCAGTCTCAAAGTAGATTTCGGCAAAACCCAATTTTAGTGTATCTCTACTCAAAAAATAAACCTGCTTGCAAAATTTGAAGTCTAAATCGACAAGTTTAAAAACGGTATTTTTTTATCAATTCAACACCAGTAAATATCAAAGAGTCAATTTCCGAAAGACCCGTTCCTAGACGATTTCAATTCAACAAAAGAAACATGCATACCAAATTTCATTACTGTAGGTCTAGTAGTTAACACCAGCAACTCACCGCTCGCTTCCAAGGAGTCGATTTTCGTAACATCCGCTCTCAGCAGATCTATATTCAACAAAAGAAACATTCCAACCAAACTTCAAGTCTGTAGTCTAACTGATCAAAAACAGAATTTTCATCTATACTGCCCCTTATCCCCTTACAACCCTCTTTTGGGTGTTGGATTCGGCAAACTCTTTTCTTTGCGGATGTCTATTCTATGTAAAGGTTATGCCAGCCTATTTTCAAATCTGTACGTCTAATAGTTCCAAAATAGGAATATATTTATCTCCAACTCTTATAATCCTCGAAAACCCCCTTAGAATTCTATTTTTGCAAAACTTTTTTGTAGCGAATCTTTATTTCATGAAAAGAACCTGTGTGCCAAATTTCAAGACTGAACGTCTAATAGTTTAAAAAATGGAAATAACTACTCTATAACGCTACTTGGGGACGAATTTCACTAAAACCATTTTGTAGTGGGTATCTACTCTGTAAAAGGAATCTGCTTACCAAATTTCAAGGCTGTACGTCTAATAGTTCGAAATAAATAATTTCATGTAACGCCACTAAACTCTCACAACCCTCTGGGGGCGTCAGTTTTCATAAAAACCTCTTTGTAGCAGATCTCTATGAAAGAAACATGGCTGCCAAATTTAAGTCTGTACGTGAAATAGTTCAAGAACGGGAATATTTACCTATAACAGCACTTAATCCCCCGCAACGCCCCTTGGGGCTCTATTTTCCTGTAAAACCTATTTCTTCGATGCAATATCAACTCCATGCATGAAATCTACTTACTAAATTTCAAGACTGCACGTCTAATAGTTTAAAAATGGAAATAATATTTATAACGCCCTTATAATCCCCCTCGCAGCGCCACTGGGATCTGGAACATAGTTTACTAACTCAGAAACCTTTCGCGGACACATGTGTCCAACCACTCCCCAAAGTTTCATTGTAATCGGATGAACGGTTTAGAACCCATAAGAACACAAAATAAACATTCATTTTTTTTGTAACGTCGGGGTAAAATGTGTTGAGGAGAAAGAGGGAGGTAAATGGGTAGAAAGCGAAAACATAGTTCTAGAAATGTGACTCGTACATTTCATTATTTCACTAAAACAGAGTTGGGGATTTTTTTCATTTACTTACAACGGTTAAAGAGATCAAAAAAAGGGATTTATTTAACATAGTGCAAAAATTGATCATCTCCTTTAGGGTTTTGAAAAAAGCTCAAATTCCATCTTTTCCCCTGCGACATATCTTAAAACCCCTTTTTAAACGAAAATCAAGACCCTTTATTTTTTGTCCAAAATGTTCCCGGAAATTTCCCCAAAACCAATAAAATGATTGTTTTTTTTTCCATCCTATACAAGTAATTAAGTTACTCCCCCCAAAATTTTTAAGATAAAATAACATATTTAGGGGAAAATCCTGATGGTTTCAATTTTTTTGAAATTAAAAAACTTAATAAAACTTCAATACCTTCCTGCTTAAATAATTTAGAAATATGTATTGGTACCAGAGGCGTAGCTCCACCGTATTAATGATAACCCCCCGGCTACGGGGGCCCCCAACATTTTAAGCAAAAATATAAAATGCTATCAATAGCCCCGTTAACGAGCTCCCATTTTAAAAAAAATTTTAAAAAATTTTGATACAAGGCCCGCACAAGAAACCCGCCATGTTTGGGTACTTATTTTTTACTTGAATAAACAGGCCCTTTTCAAGGGCCCGGACTTTAACACATTCCGTGCACTCAAAAACACATCCTTTCAAACCAATGTAACTTAGAAAAAACAAAACAATAATTTGAAATTTTTACATGATAATCATATATTTTACAATTTCTCAAATTGTCAAAAAATTTGAAAAAAAATTTAAAAAATTTAAAAGAAAAAAAATTTGGAAAATTTTTTAAAAAAATATGAAAATTAGCTTTTTACACCGCCAGAACTCAAAAAGTACAAAATTGATAAAATTTACAAAATTAATTTTTTTGATATAAAATGACCCCTTTTGAACTTATACACATTTTAAAAAGCATTTAGAAAAAAAATATTTTAAAATACAATTTCGAAGAAAATTTTAAAATTTTATAAAAAAATTCAATTAAAACACAAAAAAAAAAAATTGATAAAAATTTGTTTAAAATTTATGTATAAGTTATAAAAACCTTTTTTTGAACATGTGTATGAAATTTCATATTGATATGAAAAATAGTTTTTGAAAAAATTCGCCGGGGGAAAAATTTTTTCATTTTGAAAAAATAAGAAAAGTAAAAAGAAAAAGAAAATTAAACATACCGTATACATTAAAACCCCCAGCAGCATAAATATTGCCCCTGAAAGAAGCAATTGCTCAATTGCATTGAGTATTTTTAATTTTTTTACTTTACGAGCTTAAAGGGAAAGGGTTTTTAAAACTTGTTTTAGCCGTTGACTTGCCACTTTATCAATATTTACACAATTCAAAATATTTTTTTTATTTTTTTTTTAAATTCAAAGAAATATAGATCAATTCTGTTCTTACTTCCATCATTGTACACATGCAGCTAAAAATAGCTTTTTTTTGTGACATTAATTCTGCCCAATCAATTTTTGGGCTATATTCCAAATCAGTGAATTAAAGACTTTGTTTTTTGAGCCCCCTGAACACCTTCTTAACAATTTCAAGTGTGATAAATCTTTAAAAAAAAGGTTTTAAACCCGAAACTCTTTTGGGAAAGGGGTTCTTGTAAAAACATTCACTGTATTTTTGTGAACCGAAACTTTACCCAACCAGCTATTTTTTTTTCCTTTTGGGGAAAACCCAAAGTTTCGGGTTCATCATCAAACTGGGTGTAGAGCCCCACGCCAAAAGCTTGCCCCATCTCATTCACATTTTTGGGGAAATTTGGCCCCAATAGCGTTATAAAAGTCGCAATTTGCTTATAACAGCATCGGGTTGGCGACCTTTTTCCCCAAAATTTTTTTCCATCCGAAAACCTTTTCCCCCCAAAACTTTCCTTCCGCAAGCGACTCCATTCGCTTTTGGATATGCCTAAAAACTCTTTTTTTTAAAACACTATCCCCATCGGGTTTTTTTGAAATAGACAAAATGTCTTTGAGTCACCATCAGCTATTATCGCTGATATTTCAATCCATGTTTTTCCTCTGATCGAAAAAATTTTCTGCATTCCGCAAACTTCCATTCCTCCGAATCCCGAATGGTTTTCTGCGCATTGGTGTTTAGCCAAAATGCACTATATTTTTGGCCAAAATTTGGCCCTTTATAGGGTACATCCCTTTTCAATAAGGGACATATTTCCGTCGGGAAATCCCAGTCAGCTCCCTCAACGTACCCCAATAAAAGATGTACCTACGGCTTTGGTCCCATCACCGCTAACTACAACAAATTTCTGATCAATAATTTTTTTTTCCGGGCTTTTTTTCTTTATGATTTGAAGCGCTTCCTTACATTAGCTATCTTCGCATTTATTCTGTCGTAAACTTTCTGAGACACTGGTTTGGGAAACACATTAGAGAACAAAATGTTTCGGGGGAAGACAATTTCCCATATATCGCATGGAAAACAGGGCCCTCTGTTGATTTCAGGTATATTTTTTTTTCCAATCAATTACAGGAATTAAGTTTTTTTTAATGCTACATTTTTTTGATGTGTGAACGAAATGCGGGGAAAAAAACCTACAGTGGATTTTCACTATTTTTTTTTGCCATAAAAAAGAGCAACAAAGTAATTTTTTTAATTTGGGAAAACAATAAACTAAAGTCGATTAGTCTATGCCTTGAAACCCCCCCAAACATTTTCGTAAGTTTTCCGAAATCTTGTGTAAAGGAAATTTTTTTGTGATAAACATGTTTGGCGAAAAATATTTGAAAGACATATTACCTTTTTTTAACCCGATTTCTTCCCATAAATTTTTCCCTTTAAATCTTTTTCCTTTTTTGTCTCTTTCCCGATGAAGTTTTTCAATGAAACATTCATGTTCAAAAAACTTTGAATAACAAATAAAAAAAGCTAATCCCAATCGGGAAATAAACAATCCCGCTTAGATAACACAAGTTAAAAGTTGAGCTGCAGTTATGCTATCCCCAAATCAATTTGTATTAGGTGTGGCTCTTTTTAAAAAAACTAATCGGCGAAATATTAAAATGTTTGAATGTGATCTGACAGCTGTCAAAAGTGGGCGTGGCAGTTGCAAAGTTTTTGTTTACGTGTTACTAGTTATTTCTCAATAACTTGGAAGTTTCACAGTATCAAAAATTTTGGTAGCAAAATGCTCCAGAAACGTTGGGGTTTAACTTTATATTTTTTAAAAAAATTGAAAAAATTAAATTTAAGGGTCCTGTGGAGGCCTTAAGGGGAGTTAAAATGTTTCGAGAGCAAAAAAACATAAACAATTTTCGACTAGAAATAATTTTTTTGAGGTTAAAATGAAATAATTGGATTCATTTAACTTTTTTTATAAAAGGAATAAATTTTTAAAAAAGTATAAAATTTCTAAAATATAATCATAATTTTAAAATAATAAGCACATAAAATAAGAAAAATTTTTGAAGAAACAAATAGTAAGTTTAGACGCTGATATTTTCTGCAATAATAATTCTAATTACCAGCAATAAGTTGATTTATAAAGTCAAACATATCCTTATTACATTGTAGCCTATTTTATATATATAGAATAAAAAATAAAATTTTTAAAAATAAAAAGTACATTTTTTAAATTTTTTTTAAAAAAGAATTCAATTTTTTTGAAATTTGTCAACTGTGACCTATGGAACAACGAGAGCACCATTTTTAGCGACGCGTACGCTAAAACAATTAGCACTAGATGAAGCAGAGAATTTTCCATTAGGGTCATCAGTTGTTATGAGTGACATGTACATTGATGATGTACTTACCGGTGCAGATACCTTTGTTAAAAGCAAAGGAACTGAAAAATCAACTGATCAATATCTTCGCTAAAGGAGGTATGGTTTTGCATAAGTGGTGCGGAAATAATTTTCGGAATCCTCACAGAATGGTTGGCTCACACAAGATGATAGCTCCCACACACAGAGATAACTCAAAATGAAGTACTCAAGAAAGAGTCTTGCTCAGTTGTTGTGGACTGTAGTTTATCTACTCTGTGTGCTCAACACGCTCGTTGAACTCCTTACTCTTTGGAGTCTCATGTTACACTGAATGGTTTGACACCCTGAGCGCTAGATGGCGCTCTACATTTACAATGAACATACCACCCGGCCTTGCAATGTTTTTAAACATGGCAAGACTTACACAGAACATAATCATAAGATAACACATAGAGATACCATACTTCAAAATACACACAAAACATACAAATGAAAAAAAAGCCAATGTATAAAGCAATTAATAAATCACACATTACAGACCCAAGCAACAGAATTTTTAAAAAAATACTATTTCACACACACACTGTTTCAATTGGTAAAATGCACAGTTTCGAAATGGGTCTCTTAAATATACCTCTAGTGGTTTTGACTTCCACTACTCTTACTTTAGAATCCTTTTTCCCGGGTAAATATTGCTGATTCTACCAATGACCATTGACATGAAGGTAAATTATCCTCTTTTTATTATAACCATATCTCCAATTTTAGCATTCTTTTCT
>BMAV01018504.1:0-37072 GCA_019973955.1 Trichonephila inaurata madagascariensis
TTTTAATGTAATCATTACAAAATAAAAAGACGATCAAAAGTTTTTATAAATTGCGATATTTTAGCATTTCTATATTGTAACGCATTTGATTTTTTTTTAATTTATGAAAAGACATCTTCAATTAAGGTAGTGTTTAATGCACACAGCTCATCAATTGTCAGCTCCTGATTGTGGGAATCCAGCAGTTTTTGAACGTCATCACACACACACACACACTATCCACTTCTAAATATATTTGGTGGCCGCGGTAGCCGAGTGGTCAAGGTATTGGCTCATGGCTGACATTGTCACGAGTTCGAGCCCAGAGTACCACTAAATACCCATCCCTGTAGGAGAGCGATGCACGTTAAATCAGTCGAGAGCTCAAACGTCCTCCCGATGGTGTGGTGTGGTGTGGTAGTTAGGAGAGGGGGGTGCCACCTCAGGTGTCGTCCACGTCACTTGACCGTGGTTCAAAATTACGTGTTCCTTCGCCAAAAGCCCTAGTGTAGCTGAACAGTGCGACGTTAATATTCGCTCTCTCTCACTCACTCTTAATATATTTGACTAGGAAGATTGATAACTTCTTCTGTCAAATTACCAATTTCATCAGACTCTGGCACTGATTCCGCCTGAATTTCAGTAAAGGGTTGATAAAAAAAAAAAGGTGAATTGACGAGATTTGAAAATCGCGTAAATCGAGGTATAACTGTACCGGATAAAATTATTAGATCAAGCTAAAATCTTCACTGTTTTCATAGCTAATCATCTGAGTTTTAAACAAATTTAAACATGGTGTTGAAAGTAAGAGTTTTGTGTGACTATTACTATCAGATAAATGTTATTTTTATATTTTAAAATTCATTTTTTGTTTTTACATAAGCGAAAAGCTGAAAAAGGATGATGGGGCCAAACTTTTTTTTAAAGCGTTTATTGATTTATTCGTTTTCTGGGAATTTTAATCTTGAAGTTGCGAACCTGCTCTCTTAAAAAAAATGGCACGTGCGTGCCCGAAAGAAATTGTAATTTTTATGAAAATGGAAAAATGGAAACAATTAATATTGATTGAACAAGGTACGACCCTTAGTTTGAAAGAATGTAATTTGAGTTATCGGGAGATACCTATAAGATTAAACAGAACTAAGACTGAATAACTTCTTAAAAAATAGTGATAATCATGCAAAGTTGAAAAGTAAAAGCCTTCCGTCTGCATTGACTTTTAGTCAAACAAGAGTCGACAAACTTATTAGTTTAGACAAACTTATTAGTCAAGTAACTTGTAGAAAGCTTCCTTTTTCGTAAATTGCGATAGATTTGAACCTTCCATGCACCACAGCTGAAAATTGGGCGTAGTATTCTATCAAAACATTCATATATAAGATTTTGTAAAATGAAGCACCAACCACCTTTACTTAACCCTTACGAGACCGTAAAATTACTAAGAGTAAATATTAGAATGTAACTATTTATTTTAGTTTGTTTAGACGTAAAATAAATAAAAATCATAAGAAAAATACATACAAATGTATAATTTTTTTGGATTAATGTGTAGTTTTATGAGGTATTTGTTTTCATTTGTTCAAATATATATTTTATTATTGCACAAAATTATACTTATTGAATAACATAAAACATGTGTGAAAACACGGTAATAAATTATTACACGACATAATAAAAACTGAAATAAGCAATAAGTAATGGAAATAAGAATACTGCCCGTGAATGCTATATCTTAAAACAATTGGCGGTGCAAAGTTTTTTTTTTTATTTATTTGTTTTTATTTTTTCATTCTCGTTTACTCATGCAGATAAGGTTATAATTAAATATGGATATCACCAATTTTAAAAAATGAGCGAAATGTTTCCCTTAATCGTGGAAGAGTTAAGAGACATCAAATAGAGCGCTTAAAATTCTCAAAGAAACCTGTTGCTTTTGACGATCAGTGGCACAATGTTTATTTTTAGATAAAAAAAAGAAAGGTTCAATAAGGATTCAAGTATTATTAATTGACATCTGGCATGAATCATCCAGGTTCTCGAAGCGAGAATATGAGGGTGACCCTATGATAATTTAGGGTGTTTGTGCTGCAGACTAAACGACACCAGTTGCTTATTTAAAAAAAAATAATTTAGAACACTACCCAGACGCCCTTGCAGAAAATGCATTGCCAGGCCCTTCCGATAACATCTGATAAGTACTCCTATACATTGCAACAGAACGATGCATCCTTACTCAATTCAATGTCTTTAAAATCCTGGAATCAAGATAGTAATGGTCAACTTCTGAACCCAATGGAAAATTTATGGGGCATTTTAATATGTGAAATTTATAGAAATGGTAAAACTTGCACCATCAAAGATGAGCTTAAAGTAGCGATTGAAAACATTTAGAAAAACTTCTCAAAGAACATTTTGAAAAACTTTCTAGTTCTGTGACCTTAAGAATGATTAAATTAATTGATAAGGGGAAGTGCCAAGTTTACTTGCAGTTCTTAAATAAAATCTCATTTGACTTTAACTTTTTTTCCAGCTTTTTATATATACAAATAAATTTCCGTGTAAAATACAAATATTCGTATTATTTTTTATAAATATATATAAAACTGTTATTTCTTTCAAAAGCTGTTGAAGAATATCGCTTGGTCTTGTAATTTTTTTCCAACACTACATCTTTTATTGATATAGTGTAGCACGTGCTGGGATTGAATGGAAATTAGCTCAACAAAAAACATAGGATGTTTATGTCAGTTTTGGTTGTATTCAGTATAGGATGTCAGTTCAGAAGAAAATTTGTCATATTGAATTATGGGAAAAATCAACTATATCGGTTGAACGAAGCGCAACGAAATTCGGTTAACGCGTTGAAAATGTACTTCCTATTTTTTTTATCAAACTTCTCGCTTTAAGTTTTAATTAAAATTACCTTGATAGTTTTGAAATTGCGAATGTTGTTGTTTGAATGTATATTCTTATGAATTGAAATGAATGAAATCAATTATTTTTTTTTAAAGTATATCTCCTCCCTACATTGCAAAATATAATAAAATGAAATTTCATTATTCTTACTTCTTGTCTTAATGAAATATATGAATCACGGTTTGTTTGTTTTTACATATTTTGCATTGGTTAAATGTATTTCACCCGTTATGAGCATTGAAACAAATAGATAATATGCTGATGTTTTTTTTTTTTTTCTTTTTTTACATTATGTTAGATATTTAACGTTATTCATTTTTCAAAAAGTGAAGTAATGTGAAAATAATAATAATAATTAATCCTTTCCAAATGTGTCGTTCTTGACTTAAGATTTTTTTTCTATTTACCTCAATTTAAATTTTCATCTTAAAACGCCATTGGCGTTAAAAATATGTATCTAGATTTTAAAAAAAAGTGGATTGTTCACTATTTTCTTTCCTGCGTGAAATTTCAACGGTTATTAAAATAGTATTCTTCATTGATACGTAGGCTGTTCAATAAGTAATAAGACTAATTTTATTGCCGAAAAACCACTCATTGGAATGTTAATATCTGTGGTATAAGAGAAACGTTTATTGTCTGTATTAACAAAAGCTACCGATAGATGGCATGTACAGACTCGTATTCTTGAGTATCACGTGATCGAACTGAAGCGTGTTTGTGGGCGCCTACGAGACGAGCCCAGTTGTCGAAATGAAAGCAAAAATCAGCATCGGAGACCTTTGATATGATACGATATGATTAAAGACTGGAACAAGAAGGCAACAATACCTTAAAACGCTTTATCACTGTATAGATGAAGCTTGGTTGTATTTCTATGATCCAACCATAAAACAACAAAGCAGTGAATGGAAACATCCATCTTCACCTACTCTCAAGAATGTAAAAACTGTGAAATCAGCTGGTAAAATCATGACCATTATTTTTTTATTATGAAGGAATTGTGTATCAACACGCTGTCAAACCCAGTACTACCATAAATGACTCGTACTACACGAATGTCTTGTGAACAATGATACAGCACGTTAAAAGGAAACGCCCATTGCTTTGAAATGGCTTCCTATTGCACCATGACAATGCCGGACCACATATTTCTCGTTGCGTACTGTATGTTTCGCAGCAGAACAGTGTAGAGATTTTACCACACCCTCCATACAGTCCTGATCTTAATCCATGCAATTTCTGGCTGTTTCCTCAACTTAAGAAACCACTACGAAGCAAGCGTTTTGCAAGCAACAAAGCATGTGTAAAGACTGCGTAGGCGGTTTTGAAACAGGTACACAAAACGGACTTGTACATGTTTTTAAAAAGTGGACAGAACTTTGGGATAAATGCATTACGTGGCACGGAAGTTATTTTGAAAAAAACCATGTAAATGATGACGATTAAAGGTATTCTATTTCTGTTTTGTTTTTATAATTTTAGTCTTATTACTTATTCAACAGCCCTCGTACATGTATTAAAACTAGAGATGAGATCAAAAGAACGACATTTCTCTTGTTCTATTTAACCTGTTCCTCTAAGAGAGTGAGAATTCTCGAATGCGAACTTCGCCAGAATACTATTCTTTGCTGCTTCCCCACTCTACTTAGAGTAAAAGACTCAGCAGAATAGTAATTTCACTTATTTTCTAATTCCAAATGGCTTCCCCAAGCTTGGTAGATCAGAATAACCGAGTCTTCAATTATTTTTCAATTCCAAACCGATTCCCCTTTGTGAAACTATGAAGTCGCTCGATAGACGAGTATTTAAATTCTTCCAATTCAAAGCCGTTTTCCCTTGCTGTGATGGTCGAAAAACTTGATAGGTGAAGATTCACCTATCAAGTTTTGAAGTCTTTGAATCCCAACCGATTCCTCCTTTGAATAGCGCAGAAGAATCGACACAACCGAGTATTTAGTTTCTTTCCGATTCTGAACCGATTCCCCTCTTACAGTTGGTTCATCTTCATGTACAGCAGCTCTTTCCGTCTCAATTTTTTTTTTTATTTTTTTAATAATTTTTTTTTTAAATGCCGTATTTATCAGAATCCAAGCTGCACCCCAAATTCTCAACAAATTTTTGTGAAAAATGAAAAAATGTGTGTGTGAAATGGCTTATCGATATCCAAATTTACGAAATTAAAACAAATTTAAAATGAGAACTAATACGAAGTGAATAATTAGCTATTTTACCTTACCAATATTATTAACTTTTAAATACATGTATGAACGTGGAATTATTCCAATTACCCCAATTAAGATATCCGACTACGTTCGGAACAGATTTTAAAAAAGCGCATAAATGGGTAATTTTCATGATATTTACTGTCACTTAGATTAGAATACATGTATAAAGTTGTTTTAAGGACATTTTGACAAAAAAAATTATTTAAATACAATATTTAGGCAAAAAATTAACTTAGAATAACCTTTTTTCAAAATGTTCTCCTTTTGTGAAAAATGCTTCTATTATAATATTTTGTGTGTGTGTGCTTATATAAAGTAAAGACTTCTCAACGAGAGTCTGAACTAGGATTTTTGAAAAATTCACATTATTTTCAGAGTTACAACCAATTGAAATAATTATAGACGTTTTTTTCTTAAAATTTCTCCCCTCTGTTGTCGAAAAACATGGATAAACCCACTTCTAAGTTATATATTTCAAAAATTCTAGTTGAGCCTCTGTATATAGGTCTGAACTATTTACAGGCAAAATATTTATAATAGAAGCATTTTTCGCAAAAGAAGAATATTTTGAAAATGGGTCATTCTATGTTAATTTTTTGTCAAAATATTGTACTTAACTAATTTTTATTGTAATACTATTCTTATATATAAAACAATTTTATATACATTTTCTAATCTAAGTGACACTAAATATCATAAATGTTATCCATTTATGCGCTTTTGCAAAATCACGGTTCCGAACGTAGTCGGATACCTTAAGGAATTTTTGTCATTCGATTCTAAGCCGCATCTGTTTTTAAGTAGCATTAACATTGAAAACGAGTACGGCTTAAATTAGAGTAAATACGGTTTGTTGCTTCTGTTTTTGTTTTGTTTTTCAATATTCTTTCACTCTAGACTATCATTCAAATTTCAAAAAAAAAAAAATCTTATTCTAAATTATATAATATTTTGTAGAAAAGTAATGCCATTTCAGTCGAAGAATATATAAGCGGCAGTAGCTATCATATTTCATAAAATAAACAATTAACATAAGCAATTATATATATTTTGTTATTCTGTCTGTTAACTGTAAATTGTGGTATTCCATAATTTTGTTGATGATGAAATTCCCAACACTTCGGCAAATTTTTAAAACAATTGGTTTTGAAATAATTTTAATGTGTGTCTCTTCCAAATATATTTCTTTCAAGTTAAAAATTTTCATTAATTGAATCATTAGAGCTTGGAATATATTCACAAGCATATTGAAATATTTAATTCAAAAAATCAAATTCATTTCGTCATCGATTTCTGCACCCAAATGGAAATTGAAACTAATTTATTTATATTTATTTTATCATTTAATTCATATTATTATTTTTATAATTATGAACTAATTCTAAAATCTTATTTTTTTTTAGTTTAGTATGAATAATAGTAGAATAATAATGTGTAAATATATGTGTGGCTCTTATTCATTTATTATTCTCACAAAAAATACACTTGATTATCAAGATGGGTTTTATATAGCTTATAATATTAGACTAATCACATTTGAAAATATATTGATGGCGGCTTGTGTAGTGGCCCTGATGTACTTTAAATTTTTCGAGGCTCAAAATTCCTACATTTGTGTGGTGTGGAAGTTAGAGCAACGTGGTGTTAGATCACACACACACTCAAGTATATATTCCTCATTATCTGACCATAGCTCAAAATTATGTGTTCAATCACCAATAGCTCTCTTATTACTCTTAAGTGTAAAGTTAATAAATTTTTAATCAGTTACAGAGTATATTTGTATATATTGATACAATGTTCGTGATTATCTTGAAATTGAATTTAATGAAAATAAAGGAAGTGTAGTGTTTGGAGTACTGTGTTGGCGGTAAATTATGGAATGTTGGCGTGAGTCGGCGCGTTTACGAAGGCGGGTTACTATGTTTTGTTTGGGAGAAGGGTTTTGACCTCAAGCGAGGTGGTCAGGGAAGAGAGAGAGTTTGTTTTTGGAAGCATGGGGCGCTTGACCGGGATTTGGTCTTAAGGAAATCTAGATAATTTGATGGAGAAACGACACATGGCGTGCGGTTTGCTGTACCAAGAATAGAGTTTTTTGGGAGTGTTTTAACTCGATGGACAGTGTTTGTTTGATAGTAGTGATAACCAAGATAATTGTACTTAATCAAGATAATTGTGTTTGAATTGATTACATTGATAAGTAGTTGATTATATGGTGAAGGGTAGAAAGTAATTGAGAAGACTTCACAGGAAGATTTTTGAAGAATTTAATGCGAATACTGTATAATTTCAATTTTTATTGTAGAGTACTAAGAAAGTGAAAAGGAAATAAAATTGGAATAGGAATGTATCTATTGTATTTCGCATGCACTTTTTGTAAATTTTTATCTTAACTAAAAATATGCAGAGTAATTAAACAAATTTATGCAGAATATGTACATATATATAGCAAGAAATATACATTTTTTTAAACGCTTTAAGTTCATTGAAATTCACTTTAGAAATATTTATTTTCAAATTGGAGGAAATAATGAATGTAATTATCATTCATAATGAAACCGTCCACAAATAAGCGTTACATAAAAGCAATTACAAAACACGGTTAAAGCTTATAACCAACACACACAAAAACGTTTTGCTTCATCAATCCAGAGGATCTCAGCTTATATGCTCCTATTGCCGGAATTTTAGAATTTTCTTTATTCTCATACGATTTCCGGGTTTTAGTATGCTTATTGGTCAAATTCGGTGCTGGAGGCAATATTACATAATCTTGCTACAAAATTTGCCGATACGACAATTTTACAAAAACTAAAGTTGCAGTTCATATAGCATTTCTCGTTTCTGTAGAGTGTTAAATAAAGAGAATTAAGTAGCATGCATTTTAAAGAATATCCCTCTTAAGAAATCGAAATAGAGAATTTTATATACAAGTTCTTAATTGTTAGTAGTTAGTTTGCTGTTTTTTACAAGTTTTTATTTAATTTGCAATGTAATTTGTTCAGGTGGAATCTTTCAACTCAATTTTGAAGCTGATATCTTCAACCGATTGAGCTGAAATTTTGTATACACGTTTAGTTTGGATGACAATGCATGTTTTGACCATTTATATTCCGATATTGCAATTAGTTGAAAAGATATTAATTAAAAACCATAAAACACATAATTGTTTTAACCCTGTAGACTGCTTATTCCGCTGTGCTCCGTGATTCAAATTGAAAAACGATGAGGGGGAAATTTTTTTTGAGTTTTAACATTTTTAAAACAGTGATCTAATTTTTTCTATGAAACTCAGACAAAAAATAATTACATAATCGGAAAGATCACTTATTCCGCCACGATACGGCATAATTTTTTTTTTTACAAAATAATAACATTTGCATTTTTTACGATTTTTTTTAAAAATGAGTCAAAATCGATACGTTTTTATGAAAATGATTTCTAAATTGTTCCGTATGAATTTCTTTTCGTTTTAATGAATCTTTATTTTACACTAAAAAAGTTACTGCTTTTCTCTCTTAAAATCACTCATTTAAAAAATAAAATGTCGAAAACTTTTATTTTACACTTTTTCAAAAAATACTCACAATTTTAATTAAATATTTAATAACTTCGTCATTTATAAAGATAATGCCACGAAACTTTTTTTTCGTGTGTAGAATAATATTATCCGTAATCTGTACGAAGGTTGAAAAAATTGCTTAAGTTACGGATTTTAAAAAGTTGTTTGTGTTTTTCGTCTAATACCCTTTTTGCGAGAGTTTATCTATGCAGTATTTTTGTTACTATAAAAAACTATTGTTTGCAATCGATGTGGGAAGTTTGAAAGCATTAACTTAAAAACTAAGCCCTCAAAAAAAAAATAATAAATAAAAACTTAAATAAAAAACGCGATTTTACAAATAAAAAGTCAAGGGTTTGGCAAAATTAACCGGCAAACGACCTTGCAACAATGCTGCGTTGAATGAGATGAACAGACTGAGAAACTTATACAGCGATAGCTAAAAAGTAAAAAATAAATTAAAAGTAAAAAAAAAAACATTTTAAAAACAAGCTTTTATTTAAAAAATGCGCTTAAAAAAATAAACTTTTCCTTTAAAACTTTTTTTACTATCAACTTATAACGTCATTACACAATTTATATGATATAAAAGCTTATCGCGAAACTTACCTGTGTAGAGATAAACAAGTAAATTAAATAACCTGATCTGATCGAGATTTTAATTTTTAAAGTTTTCAAACTAAGTAAATACGAGTACTTAAATCTCGCGACAAGTTTTTACATCATATAAATTGTGTAGTGACGTTATAGGTTGATAGAGTAAAAAAAGTTTTAAAGGAAAAGTTTATTTTATTCTTTTTAGCACATTTAAATAAAAGCTTGTTTAATATTTTTTTTTTTACTTTTAATTTATTTTAAGAATATGTGTAGTAAAATTTTGACATTTCCGTGTATTGTGTATTATCTACGTTTAAAAACCTACATACTCAATTCACAAATGCGCTATTGGCGTTAAATATATATTATATATACAGGGTGTCCCCGAATGCCGTGTACAAACTTTGAGGGTAGGTTGAGAACATCCTGAGGAGCCATAATTATATAGAAAAGCAGCGGCGGAGACTTAACCCTAACGAGATAAAGAGACCCAAAAACAGTAAGGCCACAACAAAGAATGTAGTTTAAGGTATCCGACTACGTTCGGAACCGTGATTTCGCAAAAGCAAACCGTGATTTATAAATGGATAATATTTAGGAAATTTAGTGTCACTTAGATTAGAAAATATACATAAAATTGTTTTAAGAGAATAGTATTACAATAAAAAATTATTTAAGTACAATATTTTGACAAAAATTAAGTTTAATTAAATCAAAACATTCTCCTTTTATGAAAAATGATTCTATTATAACAATATTTTGCCTGTATATAGGTCAGACCTCTGTATAGAGGCTGAACTAAAATTTTTGAAATATATATATAACTTAGAAGTGGATTTATTCATATTTTACTACAAAGAGGAAAGAAATTTAAAGAAAAAAAAAAAACGCCGATAATTATTTTAAATGTTTGTAACTCTGAAAATAATGTGAATTTTTCAAAGATCATAGTTGAGCCTCTGTACAAAGGTCTGAACTATGTACAGGCTAAATATTATTATAATAGAAGCATTTTTCACAAAAAAAAGAACATTTTGAAAAAAGGTAATTCTAAATTAATTTTTTGTCAAAATATTGTATTTAAATCATTTCTTTTGTCATAATGTCCTTAAGATATTTTTACACATGTATTCTAATCTAAGTGACACTAAATATCATCAAAACTATTCATTTATACGCTTTTTTAAAATCACGGTACCGAACGTAGTCGGATACCTTAAAACGCTTTATTACAAACAAACAAAAAAAACAAAGCAAAAAAAAACCCATAATAAAAAGTATAACATTAAAGCTTGACAGGAGGTGTTTGAAATAGTTGGCTTTGGGATGTATGCTTGCACGACACCGACGCGACAAGGATTGGCGGACATGTTCGAAAATACCGGGCTTTTCACGTATTGTAGCAGCAGCGTTGAATATTCGCACCACCAGGTCCATTTCAGAAGTGGCGGGCGTGTCGTCAATCGTGGCTCTGAAAGATCCATGTTCCGCCAAGTTCTGATGCACCCGAGATAATTTTTGATGTGATTCGGTTGCAGCCTCGTTGGATATTTTTCCCCATGCAACCGAACAGCAACACGTCCTCTTCTGTTGGCTAGCCGTTGAGGAAGTGGATAGCTGCCAACTTGGCGTTCATATAACGATTTATGTTCATCACGGGCTGTCCATGTCTGAAATGAGGAAATGATGTACTTGCGAGCTCCCGTACAGCGCCACCTATTGCTTTCCACCCATGCTTTCGTATGTAATTATGGCTCCTCACGATGCTGTATACCTCCTCTCCAAGTTTGTACACGGCATTCAGGAACACCCGGTATATATAATCAGATGACCTAAATTGCTCAAAAACATTTGTTTCGAACTCTTTGCGTGTTATTTGCTCAGGGATTATGTATAAATCTCTGCCATTCGTTTATTTTTAATTTTGATCTAGTTTTTTTTCCTTCGTGATACCTATTGCATTCTGTAAATGTTCCTTAAAAACATCTTAACAAATTATTTTGCCGACCGTACAATTTTAGCTTCGGTTAATTTCCTTTCATTATTTGCTCCGACGAAGAGGCGACTCTGGAGTATGCCATTTTGTTTGCTTTCAAAGTATATATAAAAAAAAGTATAATTTTGTTTGCTATCATCATATAACATGTATTTGGGATTTAACTAGAAAACATAAAATGTCAAATTTCATTTAAAAGGTTCTTTTAGATAAACTCGTAAACGTTTTTCAAGCACCATAATTCTTTTTTTATCATTATTAACGTCATTAGAAAAGTCAAGTTTATTGATTTTCTGCAATACTTTGGCATAAATGCTTCAGTTTCAAGAAAAATAAGTTTCAAAAATAAATTCAATGTTTTAGTTTCTGGTTGTAACAATAAGTAACGTCTTTCAGTTCTAGAACAAATGCAAAGTCCAAAATTGTCTTTATGCAATTTTAATCAAAGTTTATATAATAAATTGCATTCTCTGAAATATTTGCTGCTTTCAATGTCAACTTTTTTCCTGTAATAATCTATAATTCACGATATGTTATATATTAATATAAGAAGTTTTTTTTTATCCCTAAATTATAGATACAGGAGGAAATGGATTATTGCCGATTAAAGTAAATGCATTTGTATAAGAATGAAAATAAGTTCAATACTTAATAATTTATACTTAAGTTTCACAGAAAACTATTAAAGTACTTTTGCTGTTAAGGTATCCGACTACGTTCGGAACCGTGATTTTGCAAAAGCGTGTAAATGGATAATATTTATGATATTTAGTGTCACTTAAATTAGAATACATGTATAAAATTGTTTTAAGGACATTATGACAAAAAAATTACTTAAATACAATATTTTGGCAAAAAATTAACTTAGAATAACATTTTTTCCAAATGTTCTCCTTTTGTAAAAAGTACTTCTATTGTATTAATATTTTGCCTGTATTTAGCTCAGACCTCTGTACAGAGCCTCAACTAGAATTTTTGAAATGCATAACTTGGAAGTCGGTTTATCCATGTTTTACGAAAACAGAAAGGAGAAATTTTAAGAAAATCCACCGATAATTATTTCAAATGGTTGTAACTCTGAAAATAATTTGAATTTCTTAAAAATCATAGTTGAGCCTCTGTACAGAGGTCTGAGCTATATACAGGCGAACTATTAATACAATAGAAGCATTTTTTACAAAAGGAGAACATTTGGAAAAAAGGTTATTCTAAGTTAATTTTTTGCCGAAATATTGTATTTAAATAATTTTTTTTTGTCATAATGTCCTTAAAACAGTTTTATATATGTATTCTAATCTAAGTGACACTAAATATCATGAAAATTATACATTTGTGCGCTTTTTTAAAATCATGGTTCCCGAACGTAGTCGGATACCTTAAATCATTTTCGCTGCTATACGTATAAGATATTTTATTTTAATTAGATTTCATACCCAGCAACTGAATGGGCGTATAATAAACTATATTACGTCATCGAAATAAAAATCAAAGCTACTCTACATAGAAATATTCTTTAGTTACTTTACTTCCTAATTTCCAGTTAAAATTTCTATAATTTTTAATCGTTCTTCATTAATTTAAAATTTTAAATATTTTAAATTATTGTGTTTGTCAGTTAAAATCATCAGTGTGTTTGTCAGTTTTAATCACGAACAGCATTTTGAATATAAAGATAGTTATTTTGAGTAAATGGATTTTAGTAAAAAGGACAATCTATTGAGAAAACTACCTTGTTCTAAGTACAAAAAAAAATAGTCCATTTAGAACAATTTTTTTGTTGCTAATGTTAGATAACTGCGTTTATAGTATTTCTTAATCAATTATTTTTTCTCATTATTTGCTACTTTTTGCGTCTCATATTCCCCACGAGAATTCGTTGGTTGTTCAAGTATTATCTTATGTCAGTGCTTCTCAAACTTGCAAAACTCGCGACGCAATATTCAATCATCATTTTCATCGCGCCCCCTTTCATACAATAACATTGTATTGAATTCAATAATACTATACTTTTACACTAAAGCTACAGTACGACTTTAACCTCTTATGTGCCACCGACGTATATAAACGTCTCGCTCAGCCAAAGCATTAATCTTCTGGACGTATATATACGTCTTTCCGAAGTACGATCTTTTCTGTGCACTGCTATCCATAAAATTATTCCTAAGGCTTTGGAACACAATAAATGGACTTTGACAGTCTTTGAAAAGGATTTACTGATTTCAGAGGAATTCTCTTATTTATTCCTTCCCCCCTCCAAATAAACATTAAAATTCGCGCGTCTACGTGGAAAACCCTGGCATTGGGGACTAAACCGCGTAACTTTTAATCGGCAGTTAAGGAATTAATTATAAACCGTACAAATCATCAAAATAAGTGTTAATACAAGCCCATGAGGTCACTGGTAATTACCAAGCTTGTTCTTAACTTAGTATTGTTAAATTAATAATAAAATACATTGTACAGAGTACAGATACTTTTATACTAAGTGCATGGTATCAGTGTAAATGTGTATTTTATATTTTATTATGTCAGAAAGTATTTTGTTTGCTTACTTTCAGTAAATTAATAATGTTTTGAATAATCTTTAGTTTCCGACTTTTCAATATGCTCGCGCCCCCTTGTAGAGTTATCACGCCCCTCAAGGAGGGCGCGCTCCATAGTTTGAGAAACTCTGTCTTATGTATTTGGTCGTATTATCTATAAAAGGAGCTAATTAATATACTAAGTATATCTTATATAACACATTGATTATATTAATGCAGAGAAAAGGGAATTTTTTAATAATAATTTAATGCGTAAAAATAGATTAATATAAACTTGATCAATGTATAATAACTAACAAAATGTCTTAAACATTATTTTGACAAATGTAACATTTTGAACTTATCAAACAAGCTCATTTTTCAACGGAAAAGTTAAGAAGCAATCAAATTTTGCTCTTTGAAAACAAATTCAACTTCTTCGCTGAGAAATGGGAGAGGGGAGCCGTGAGGAAGGAGTAAAACTTTTACGTTTCAACTTTTCTCTCCCATCGTCATCATCGAACGGATTTTCTACTCGGAATCGTATGAGAACGAAATAGACTTAATCCACTTTTTAAGTTCTTTTTCTCGCTGTTCTCTGATCGATTTACGTTCATTCCATTTCCTTCCCACCTGGCCCTCTCGGCTGAGTAACACCTTTTTTTTTATTATTGTCATTTCATTTTCCTTTCAAAGAAACGAAAAGTGTAATCAGGGCTGACAGTAAAATGTGTTGACGCTAAGTTTTCAACGTACTCCTTCAAGAATAGAAAGAAGTGAGAAGTGGAAAAAAAATATATTCTTCACCGCGTTGGCTTTACCTATAGGTCTCGCCGAGGTTGTTTTGATGTGTTTCGTCTTCTTTAATCTTCCACATATTTTCAGAAAAGATGGCTGAGAACTCGTACAAAATTTTATGATTTATTTTGTCAGTTGCTTTTAAATTAGAGCATTGACGTAAAAGAAGAGTTCTCGATCTCTTTTTCGGGTAATATAACTTGATTCACTTTAAATGGAAATAAATATTTCCGTTGTGTGTGTGTGTGCTTTAAAACTTTATTTAATGACTTGTTTAAACTGTGTTCGAGGTTAAATGATCGGAGTATGTTTGCGGTAGAACCCACGTGGTGTTCAATGCTGCATTGTTTTGATTGGCTTGTTTTTAGGCACGTGGAGAAAGTCGATAAAGTTTCTTGAGGTGAGACATAGAAAATAAGATGTCTGCAGTTTTGGACTTCAAATATTTATTTCTTATCATTGTTTTGTAATATTTGATGCTATATCGGAGTAATGTCTTATAAATCCAGGAAAATACAATATAGTATATTTTTGGAACACAAATAAAAGTTGCGAAAATCGTTTTTTTAGAAACTAGAAGACTCTGTAAGAAACTTTGCACTTTTTCCTAACATTATTTAAATATTAAAATAAAAAGAAAGTGATTTTTATTTCATTAGAGCATGTCCCTTTGATAATTTAAACAATGTATTCATTAATTCAAAAGATATGTACATAAATTAATATGTACATATTTCAGTATATATTCCAAGATATTGTATATATTTCTTCCAATTCAGGGGTGGCGAACCCGCGACACGCGTGCCATAGTGTGGCACAATCGAGTTGTAACAGTGGCACGTGAAGACTTACTAAAAATTTTTTAAAAATTTCAAAAAATAATAATATACAACCATTTTTTTACAATTTTATTAAAATGGGGTTGTCACTGATAAAAAAAAAACTCAAAATTTCCATTAAAATATGTTTGTGAATAAAAAATACTTCTGTTGAACCCGATAAAATAAATATCACTTAAAACTAGCTGATGTGCACCAAGAATAATCCAATTTTTGTTAGCATCTGCAAGAGCTAATTCTAATGCATATGACTTGGTAATAAAAAGTACTAATTCATAAGCCACATTAAGTAAGTATTGAGCGTTTAACAATTGTTTTGAAATAAATGATTCGAGTTACTCTTTTTTTTTATTTCATACTATATATATTTATTTCATATATATATGACTGAAGTAAAAAGTTTATTAACAATAAAAGCTAAGTTTGCACTTTCATCTTATTTATTATTTTTAAATTTTGACTACATACTAATTCCCACAATAAGCCTATGAGTTACCATTCTTCAGTTTTTCATACTTGTTTGCTGGAAAAGTTGGAAGTGACACAAAGAATTATTTTTTTTATCAAATAGTGGCACTCTTCCCAAAAAGGTTGGCCACCCCTGTTCTAGTTAGTCACAGTGACGTCTTACGACTTCTTGAAGCCCTGGACCCCTATACAAAAGGAATCCCCACCTGTAACGTTGTCAAACAGTCGCATAAACGTTTACTCTTAACAAATACATGGGCGTGACTCACAACCTCAGAAACCTAGGCACAAACCAACTCGACCGACTGCCGTCTTTCTGTTAAATAAGTAATGATAGTTGACCTAAACCTTAAACAATGATGAGGGACATGACATAATACAGTTGTGCCACTATCAGTTGGCATATAGTTCCGAATACTTTTCGGAGAAAATATCCGGTAATAACATTTGATAATTAAAATTATTCCAATCATGATCTAATTGAGGCCTAGTCTAAAATGAGACGAGACTTCCCCGAAGCCGAGTTCCTGGGAACTATGCCTTAAAATGTAGTTGGCATTACATCGTGATTTATTTCTTTGGAAAAAGGGATGATTAATTACTGGTTAGAGCTGTTGTGTTACAAAGAGATATGAATTTTCTATTAAAATATATGTTTGTTGTTTATAGCTATAACTGATATATATTTTTTTTTATTTTACTCTGTGATTTTCGAACTTTGTCGACTCACGCGAAACCCTTGAAACTGTAAGGTGTTTCTCGGGAACCTCATCCGATAAAAAATGACTTAGAAGAATATATTTTCAAATAATGTTTAAATTAGATCAGCAAGTTAAAAGTACTTAAAATAAAGACAATTTTAAAAAAATACTTTATTTTTTTATTAAAATTTTTTAATGTAATATTAATGTAATTTGCTCATTAATTCGGGCTGTAAGTATTATCTATCATTGCATTATATTTAATAACTGGGATATGAGTTTGTATTTTTCGGCACAAACTGTATAAGTCTAGGTATATTAAAGCTATCGGCAGTCGCATTTCATGTTCTGCTTTAATTTGCTTCTATTTTTTGTTTTTGTTGCCACATACGCGTTGAGTAATATTTTTAACTGAAATGCATTGCTTAGAATGGCATTAAGGCTGTTTTCGGTTAATGTTAAAGAATAGGACCCGAATTTGGAGCATTTTTTCAGATATAAAAGAAATGAAAAATTAATATGATATTCTGGCTTCACTATCATTTAGAGAGCAGCATTTTTTATCATACTTCCCATTTTTAACCGAGTTGGTTCTTTTTTTCTGGTATAAAGTGTGTTTCGCATTTTTTATCCTGTACCGTAATGTTAAATGGGCTTTGCATTCACGTATTGAAACAAAAAAGAAAGTATTCACGGAATATTTTAAAATTTTTAAAAACACTATATTATTAACAGAGGTACGAGTTGTAATATTGCAAATTTCCATGGAAATTGGGTCATTTTTTTCTGTCTGAAAATGTGCTTCGCGTTTAGTTAGATATCTCGTACTTTTACCGAAGGCAGCCTTAAAATGTTTATAACTGTGTGAGAAATTTCTGCGCTTTTTTTTGAAAATTTGCAACTTAAAATTTAACAGCAGATCCATCTCCTTCATTGGCAAGCTTTCTGATTTATTCATTCACGTTTGAAGCATGTGGCTTTTACGAAATTTAAGTTTTTGATTGAATATTGATCACTTTAATAGTAAAAATTGTCATTTCGTTATGGTTTCAGTCCCTGTTAGTTTACTCTTTCATTCTGTTATGTTCTAGTAAAAATTTTATACTTGTTATATAAAGTAAAGATAATATTTTCGTTTCTCATGTGACACGTTTATTCCAAGCCATCATTTACTAAATATTTACTTTGGCAATGGAAACTCATCGTCGGAGGAAAGGAAAAAAATTCGATGAATACGCTTGAAAAATGTCTTTCCTTACCATTTTCACATTGACTGAAATTTACTCAGGTTTCAGTTGTAAATATTTTTAGTTGATCTTGAAGTTGAACAGAGAATACAGAAAATGAAAAATAATGAGAGAACTAAGCTTTTTGATGAAAAAAAAATAAATGAACTAAATATATATAGACATTTGTCTGATTTTGCAGTTAAAATACCGACTACTAAATGGACGCAAAATATTATTCTAGTATCTGTGTGATTAATTCTTTACATTTATTATTTAAATGTAGATCCGTAAAAAAAAATAACTACTCTTTAAAATGTGTAATAAGAAAATGCAACTAAATCATTTAAAATATTATTCTAACCTTAATTTCTTAGTTTAATTATTATATTAAGTTTGTATAAAATGTGTCGTTTTACAGTATTCAAACGATACATTCATAAAATCTAAATAAAATAAAAACAATGTACTTTATCAATAGTTTATTTTTAAATTAACTTAAATTTTTTTTTTATGTAATTTTAAATTTTTTTTTATTTTTTACTTATATACTTTAGAAAATTAAAAAATATTTTTTTTATTATCAAAAATTTTAAAATCATTTCCTAAGCACTGTTTCGTTTGTGAAATATTTTGAAAGATCAGCATTCCACTTGAAAATCCACCTGACTTGTTATATAATTTAAAAATTAACAATGGTTGCTTAATTTTTTCGCTATCTTTTTAAAAGGTTGCTTATTACACACATGGATTCCATTTGCTTTTACTGTGGTTAAGCAAATTGACTATTTATGAAGCAAATTTATCGAATTATTTATCGTGAAAAATTTTATTTGTGCTCATATAATGAAGAAAACACTCACAAAAAAAATCTTTAAAAATATATATTTAAACATTTGGGAGTTTGTACTGGGTTTACAAAAAATTTAATTTCCAGTTTTCAAAGAATCTAAAATTAAACAAAAATCCAAATTAAAAACTTGTAACATTTTTTAAATATAAATAATGTTTGATTTATACTGCATGATTGCTTTCTTGGGGAAATTATACATATATACTTAAGTATATCTACGTATGTTTAATGCTAAATTAGCTATAGAAATTGAACATTGTAATAGTAAAAAATTTAAATAGGGTTTTTAAAAAAAATTACATTCACACTTAATTTGAATTCGAATTCAAAAATTATGAATTTTCTTAAGTTCCTTTATTTCTTGGGATATATTTTTAAATTTTATTATTAGCTCATTTTCTCCCTATGTATATATATATATGTTACGTATTGTAGTAGCGTTGGCCGGTGTTGGTTTGTTGTCATATCTGTTTTAGTGAAAACATCATCAGAATTAATTTTCATCTTTTTATTTTGAAGCACGCATCGCGTAGCTGGTCAATCACTTTTATATTTCACATCTATTTGTTAAAAACACGAAAACAGATACATATAACAAAAGCGACATCTTGACGGACACAACACAAAGACAAAGAGAGCTGCAGCTATTTGCATTCTCACGTGGACGTTTACATGCTGACGGCAGCAGACAAAGAGAACGATTACACAAGATTTTTGCTTTTATACCGGCAGTGGTTATTACATAATAGTAGTTTTGATTAGATAGAATGGGCGGGACAGAGATTTCGGACTAGCCGATTACGATTAAGATTACAGTGTTATTTTTAAACCAAAGAATTATAAAGTTTGTTTAAATATTAATACAAAGAGTTAAAACAAAAAGGATACTAAAGGGAATTATTACACACACACACACACATATATATATATATCGTTTAAATTTTCAATCGTTAATAAAATATTTTCAATTCACATCCATTCAAGTGTTCAAATACATATTTTTAAACTTGTAGTGGATGACACTTGATGCTAATACAGTTTTTTCAAATATTAATTCATTAATAAATTAAAAACTGAATAAATAGTAACAAACAAAAATAATAGTTCAATAGCATGTATAGAAAGGAAAATCGTTTGTTGTGCCCCCCGCGCTGGATAGCGCGTAGGACTTTTAATCCAAAAGTCGTGGGTTCCAATCCCACCTGGGATGGCCTAATTTCTGAGAATATGATTTCTTTTTTTACTATTCTATTCTATTAGAATAATTAAATTTAATTAATGAATAAATAGTAACAAATTAACAAAAAAAAATAGTTCAACACCCTATATAGAAAGTAAAACGGAAAATTGCAAGTAAAATCGCTTTCTATTTTGTCACTTAATATTGCGATTATCATATGTACATACATATTTATATTAATTGTAACTATGAATAAAAATTAACTAAAATAAAGTTTTTCTTTGCTGACCTAATTAGAAATTGACTTAATTTTTTTTATATTACTTGTAATTTAATTGCTTACATTTCTTTTTAAATTCAACATATCCGAAAAGGTACACCATTTGATATAAGGAATTCTTTCTAAAACATTTTGTAATGTGTGTTTCTTACATTCGTACACCATTTTTTATTCCATTTCAACTACTCAACCAAGTTATTTATCCTTGTAGTTAAATAAAAGCATTAATTTTAAAGAAAGAGAAAAAAAAGGGAAAGAGAGCTTAAGTAGAGCGCTTCAGAAACAAATGAGCTACATTGGAAATGAAGAACGCTAATGAACAGGCGCTTGGCTCATTCAAGCACTTTCAGTATAGTTTCGTCTGGGGAATAGACTCTCTCTTCAGACGGTTTTTAACATAATCATCAGGTCGACTTCTTAATTTTTTCCCCTCATTTTCCATGCTTTTTTTTCTACAGTGCCCCCTTACATATTCCACTTAAGTCTATCCTATCCTTATGGGAACGATTTTACTTTTAGAGAACACTTTGTGGTTCATTTAATATTTAATATACATTTTTTTCGCCTCTTTTTAGTTTTCTTTGGTATTACTCTGACTTCCCTTGAGCCCTTGCTAGAATCAAGCGCTATTTAATCCAAAAACTTGTGTTAAAATTACTCGAAAAGAAATAAAAAAAATTATAATAAAAACTGCCGCTTTTAAAAGTTCTTTTTTCTCCCTCTCTCTCTCTTTTCCTCCACCTCTTTTCCGTCTTATTATTTTTCTACTTTTCTTAAATTTATTCTCCCTCTTTTTTTTTTTTTTTTTTTCCATCCTCCTCGACTCATTTTTTTATTGAATAAAAAAGAGCTTAAAGCGAAATGAAATTTTTATTGGAGTAATTAAATGCTTCTTTTTAACTATTTTTTTAACCGGAGTTTATTATGAGACGAATAGTGTTATCGTTCGCAAGGAATTCTCAGATGACACGTAGGTTGGGGGGTTGAAAAATAAAACTTCTTTTATACGTACGATTCACACACACATATCTAGGGTCAGTAATTGCTATGTTTCGTGCGATCTAGTTTGTATGCGATATTTTCCCCCTTCTTTAAATCAATTAGACGAATAATATTTAACGAATAAAGAATAGCAGGTTGTTCAAGGGGTAAATGATGCCGACTGTCATGCACTCTTAATTGCTCGTTTGTAAGGATATTCTGTCTCTGAGGGGAATACATTTGCAGACTGTGTAGAATTATTTTTTTTCTCTTTCATTTTTTTAAAGTTTCTGTTACTTTTTATTTTGTGAAATTATGATCCGTCTTCATGCAGTAATTTATTTCTATATTTTTTTTATTTGTTGTGAAATAGTATTTTTCTGGATATTCGTACATCTTTTAATTATTTTTTTTGTTTGTGCTATTTATCTCGTTTTTTTTTTTTTTTTTAATTATAAATTATTTTCAGCCTGGTCATTGTAAAAAAAAGTTCATCGAAGTTCTTGCGTGTGGTCTGAAAACTATGTTTTTGAACACGAGTTTAATGTGGAAACTTCATAATTTGAATTTTCGTTTGTGCAGATGATTAAAATTTCAATAACATATTACTGGAATTTTTGAACGAATGTTTTGCAGTAAATTAACTATACTTTTAAAATGCATCGTGCGTAAGGATATACTTCATCAATTTCTCTCTCATGCGAGTAATGGATAAAAATACCTAAATATATCAAAGAATATTTAAGGCTTCTCACAGACCTTAAGATAAGGCGTACAATTTTGAAATGATTATAGTTTTCATTTTTCTTTATTTAAAAAAAAAGAAACCTTTAAAGGTTTGAAGTTTGAAACACTAAAATATAGTAAATAAAAAAGGATTTTTAAATTTCATTGGTTTTATTAACATTTAATTACTTAAAGAAACAAGTTATTTATAAAATTAAATATGTCCGTGTTTTTCTGATTGTGTATACTTTTTTCTAATCCTATGCTGTTATGTATACTGGAAATTCAGAATCGAGCAATTTTTGTAGATGCTTTCTGCATCAAAAAAATAAACGTATTCTATAAATTTTGCAAGAAACAAAGAAACTTGTTAATCATTTTAGTATCCGTGTATCATTTATATACCTGTAGGATTTAAATTTAACAGATTTATTTTGGAAAATAAAGTATCATTTGCGTATAAAGTGTATTATTTATGTACCTATAAAAATTAAATTTAACAGATTTATTGTGAAAAATAAAGTTAAATCTGTATTTATAAATTTATGTCATTCTTGGTTTTTTTTTTTTGCATTATGTGAACATGAAATTGATGTTCTTGAGATTTATATATTAGTTTAATGTCATGTTCTTCTGTGTAATTTAAGATTTCTCTTTCCCAAACGTATGAAATTCAAATATTTAAGAAAATTAAACTCTACAATTAACATAATCCTGCATAATCATAGCTAACATTATGATTTAAAGAATTTTAATTTTATCATAAAATGTGTCTTTTTCGAATGATTATTAATAAAACAAATTTAAAGACTGATTATTTCTAAGCAAAATATATAAATAAAAATCTATATGAATCACATTCCCACCACCCATGGACATTTACATATACTATGAAAAAAAAGAGCAATATTCTTCCCGACTTTTTTGAGTTAAAAATTCATCTTAGAACCATCCAGCGATTAATTTAAAATTAGCATCGAATATTATCCTCTTCACTTGCGTAGAATTTCGATCGCAGGAAAAATACAAACAAATTTTCCATCTAGAGATATAAACCTCAACCGCATTAGTGTGTTTAAGTAAAAAAACTTAATTACTACTTAAACTCCACTGTATCATTGTTATTTAGTGTTTTAAGAGAATATTATGATGAATGTCTTCCAGAAGGATCTTTATAAGCGCAATCTTATAAATCTCATTTCAGGGCTGCTGAACCGAAACTCCTCAAATCTCAACCACTTATAAACTTTTTCGTTGGATTTGAAACGTTAAATGAAGCTGAAAATCCTTTCCTTTTTGAAACTTTAACCCACATAAATAAACTTACCATATCGGAGTAGTTTTAGCTAAAGGAAGAATTGAAGGAGGAGGGGGAGGTCGTTCGTTTTTAACGTATTTTATTTCGTTTGCCAATTTTTCTCCCCTTTTCCTTTCGAAAACATTCTTCCCGGAGTTCTAATCACGCTTAATTAAACCGGATTAAAAATTTTGATGGGTAAATGAATTAATTTTCCCGCGAAAGGTGGATGGTGGGGAGGAGGTGAAGTATTTATTTTAAAACCCTGGATTGTGGAGGGGGTGTTTCCCTCCCGCCTGAACCCCCTTCTCCCAATCTTGATCCCTTTTGCCGTGAAAAGGAATCAAGAGTTTTGCTCGTTGAAATAAATAATATTACAGTCTAGTTAAGCCCCCTTACTCTTTCAATCCTAAGCTTAGATTCTCTGAAATTTATTAAATCATACGACAGAAAATTTCTGTCCTTTTCTCCCCCCCCCCCCGGGGGGGTTTTTTTTTTTTAACTAATCTCAATCGTGCATGTGTACTTTCCTAATAAGTATGCAGGGCTCTTTCGAACTTTTGAAAATCGAAAATTCCTTCCCCCACCCTCCATCCCCGCGTTCGCTTTATCGTTTATTACTTTAGTTTCTGTCTCTCTATTTTTCAACCCTTTGGGCACCGAAGCAGCGCGTTATAAAATGCGAAGAAAATACATTCATGCGTGGAGGGGGGGAGGGTGCGAGCGTGCATTTCTCCGTCCGTCTGTCTGTCTGTCCGATCGGTCCCGTCTATCTATCTATCTATCTCTTGGAATAATAAGGAGAGTTAATTTAAACAATGTAATCACATTTAGCTTAATTGAGTTTGGTGGAGTAATTGAATTTATGCTGATTTGCTGCAATTCGGTTTATCTGTTTAGCGCCCGGCTCGTTTCCCCTTCGGAATTCTCCGCACCAATAACTGCACTAAAATGACATAAGGCAGCAAGATGAAGGGGGTTGAAGAATTTTCCAGGGGGTGGAGGACGCAGTCTTTTAAGAGTTAAAGGTACCCCCGATTATAGAATGGAGCTGTTAGGGAGTAGACGGTGGTGTGGCGGTGTGGAGCAGAATGAATCGTCTTCAAATCAGGCTTTGCAGCTCTATTGGACTGGAAACGGTTAAAAGTCTTTTCCCTTTTTCGATCTGCAAAGAGAGGGAGAGGGAAGAAGAAAATCTTTTGTTTTCAACCCCATCCCCTTCTCGTTCCATCTTCCTTTCGAAAAGCATTCTCTTTACAAACTCCCTTTTTTAAAAAGCCAAACGATATATAGGTTTTTGCTGTGGTCGTGGTGTCTCTCCGAGAGAGAGGCAGGGAGGACAAGAAGGGGTGAAAGAAAGAGTTAAAACCAAATGAGGGAGAAGAAATAAAAGAAGAAAAACTACTCAAAGGGTGGAGGGGGGAGGAGGAGATGATTTTGCGGAACGAGCGCGAGATATATATAGAAAGAAAAAGAATAAAAATTAAGAGAAAACCATCCCTCGCGGGAATTTTTGTCAGTTGTAATTATTCACCACAGCGGTTTGAGTTACAAGAGTGATGAGATTATAAAAAAAAAGAGTGAAAAGTAAATAAATAAGTAAATAAACTGGAGCGGAGTGATGAAACACAAGTCACCGAGCTGTTTAAAATTTAAATGGTGTCCTCCTTTTTCTCATAGCCTACGGGATATTATGAAAGTAAAGAAACTTAACAAGTTTTAATTTCCATCAGATAATACATAAATAAGATTAGTGTGGGGAGGTACGCTTTTGATTTCTTTGGGGGCATGTTGACGAGAGGATTACTTGGGGACAGATACAGGCTCACAAAAGAAAATTGCTGAAGTCAGTTTTTGCCAGTGCATTATTTTCCTGATTTAAATGCGGTGGTCTCATGGCGAAATTCTTAATTGAAATTCTTCGTAAAAAGAGGATAAGATTTTCCATTCCGTTGATTTAAATGAGAAGTGAATAAATTTGTGATTGGTCAGCGTCATTTCTTCAACACCCTCTCCTTCTGTATATTATTAAGAAGAAATAAATTTCGTATTTTATTTCTGGGACGCTTTTTTTTTTTCTTCCTTAGATGCTTCCAATATTTAATTAACTATTGTTACAATTTCACTAGATGTTAATTATCTTTCTATATATGAAAAAAACTCATTAAAAGTTACTTATTTTTAGTCTACATTTAAATCATTCTAAATAACTCCTTAGATTTTTTTTAATCTTATTTTATTTATTTTTATTTGTGAGGAATTTAAGCCCATCTCTCTCTCTCTACAAGTTGGCAATCTTTTAATGAAAAAAAAAAAACTGAAGTTTTCTTTGTTCCACTTATTATCTATATCGTATTATTCAAATTCTTCTATAATTTTTTGTTTGTTTCTTTATTATAATTATTTTTGTCACTTTTTCATTTTGTGTTTTGAATACGATCTTCATAAATAAAACTTTTGAAAATAATTTCGAAGAATTAATGCTTATTTTTAATGGCTGGAAAAGATTTTTTTCATATAATTATGTAACATGATAATAAGAATTTGTGAAACCTTCCGTTTAATAGCTAACAATATTTTTATTCTTTATATTATTCAAATTAATGTAATTGAAAAAGTTTGCAATGGTTTGAAATTTTATGAACAAACAATACTAATTCAGAATTCAGTTTTATACTTTACTGAGTTCTCACACACAAATCAGGTTTTAGGCAGCAAACTTGTAAATTACAATGATGTAATTCATCAAGATATTTGAACATCGCTTTACAAAAATTTTAAGGTATTAGTATTCTTATTTTTTCGGTAAATAAACATTTATAGTTAATTAAGTGTCATATTATGAGTATGTGAACTCGGACTTTCAAGTACATGTTTGTTCAAGTACAAGACAGGAAAAGTGACTGAAATGTGCCAAGCTGCTAATCTTATGAATTTTTCTTAAATACAGCAATACTCAACTAAACATTTTTTTAAAATTTACTATACAAAGTGCCTGAATTTTTTGTACACAGAAATTACATATAAAATTATTTATGAAAAATTAGTTACGAATAATAAAATTAATTTAGCTTATTACATGAACAAATCAGTATGTAATAAATGAATAATGGAAATAATTTTTCAAATTTTGCTTCTTATTTGTGAGTATTTTTTTTTTTCGACTTAGACATTTTTTAAGGAAATTATTATTAGTTAGAGTATAACAGATTATATAATTAAAAGCTATTAAAAATCTTTGATTAATTATTTTATACTATTTAAATCTGCGGTCGCCAATCCGTGAAAACATTTTGATAGTTCAGAGAAAAGTTGGGACATTTTTTTAAATATTTTTTTATGAAAATTTATTTTAAAAAATGACTAGTAACAAAGCATATGACAGAATTTTGATTATATTAAAAAAAAAAAATTAGCTGCTATTTTTAGCGAAATTTCTTCTGAGTTAAGTGAACTTTTTAACTACTTCTTCAGGTGTATCTAACGAAATTTCAAAGTGAGAGTTGGCAACCATGGTATATTGGCGGCATAACATTTCATTTTGTTGATATTGCTTTGCGTTGCCAGTTTGTCCTTGCTTTTCATGAAGTTCCTTTTCAGTGATATGGAAATATAAATAGAGAAATAAGTAAGTGATAATATACCTGTAGTAGTCCGCCATGTACTGGTCAATCATATTAGTGGTTCGTCTATTATAAAATTGAATTATACATTCAGTGATCCACGAAATTCTAAAGGTTGACAACCTTTGATTTGAATTAGATTTTTTTCCAATATATCTGGTAGATGTGTGTTACTTTAATAAAAATCAGGATTATTTTTACTGTTACTATCATCATTACAATTTACTCGATTAATTACCATTTTTTCTATTTCTCAAAGAAAAATACTTTAAAAAGTATTATATGGATCACCGAGTACACCTCAAAAAGGTGTAGCGAATCCCGACTCACAGCTGTGAATTAGCTTCTTTGTGGATATGAACCACACATTCAAGGAACACCTGCAACTTTAAATTATTGCGTGGTCTTGTCTTGGATCGCCCCGGAAACCTTTGACACCACCAAGAACCTCCTCTTATTCCGCCCACGAACCGGATGCAACCCGAGGATAAATGGGGCCATCCGAGTTCCTTCCCGAGACCCTAGCGAGGGTAAAGAGAGAATGGGAGATGGTCTGAAAAACTTCGTTGAGAGCGGATCGCAAAAAAACTCCTTCCTCACAAACAGAACTTGGACTCAAATAATCTAATGAATAAGTTTAATACCTTCAGTGTATAATCTGTAAATAATAGCTGTGGCGGAAATAAACTAAATATTTAAATTAATTAATATCACGCTACCTTCATTTATCTCAGACGTCACAAAGGGTTGGGTTAAAGAAAAAGTACATAAAAACATCAAAGTTCGTTGTTTTGGCCATTGAGTTTATACTTGTTTATGCCAAACTTACAATGCAATAAATCATCGGAATATTACATATCTACAGTAAAGGGGAGAACCCATGGAGCTGAGAATATCATTTGAGATATTATTACTCTGTTCTTGCAGCTGCAAATTTAAATGACATTGCCAAAATAATTTCTAATGAACAAGACACAGGTGTTCACCCATGCGCGTGCCAGTTGACATTGACTCGAAGGACTTTAACGCCTAATGACATCTTATAACAAATGAAATTCACGTTGTTATAAAAGACAGGTGCCCCTTAAGGCCCTGCCTCTGCAAATTCTAAAGTGCCTGCTTATCACCTATTTTAATAATTATACAATCTTATTAACTTGTTATAAAGAACAAACCTTAATACTATTAAATTGGCAGAATATTTTAAGCAATAATTTATGGCAATCAATAATAATGAGTACAGCCCGAACTTTGATTGCTGAGAATAATGATCCAGTGAAAAGGTATTGCCATAAAATACTATTCTGGGTTAGCGTCATGAATTATATAGTCACTATTCATCACAGGAAAAACTGCTTGGTAAGAGCATCGAAGTTTATCCATTCGTTTTGAGGGGGAGCAATTAGAATCAACCGCCGCGCCTACCAATCTTGATAAAAATGCTCATATAAAATGCCTAAAACACGCAGAACCATCCCGACAATGAGTGATTTTACCTCACATTTAAGACGTATACTGATTTACGCTACACATTTAGCCCGGAAACGAAAATCTATGAACTCCAGTCAAACTTCCTCTAAAAGTAAAATTTATCTTTTAAAGAAAACTCGATCTGCACCCGAAAGCCAAAGCCTATCGATGAAGAGCAATCCATAAGCATTAAGCATCGTCGACGTCTGAGCAACCGAAGGGGAGGGAAGGAAAGGGTTTCGAGTTGAGGGGTTTTCCCACTGGGGCGATCGCTCAGCGTCTGTTCTTCACAAGAATCCAACTTCGTCAAAAGTTTCGCCAATTGATTAGATTACGGAGTGATTAGTCTTTCGGCGCAGGCACCAACGAAATTAAATTTCGATGCGCGTGTTTGACTGCTGAATGTTAAATACTTTTGATGAAAGGATTATTTGTTTACTTTTATTTTGGAAACGTCCCTTTTCCCCCTCTTCATTTTTTTTCTTTCTTTTTATAATTACCTCGTATACTTGTTGTTGATTTTGAGTACTGTTCGCATAATCAATGAAATTATTAATAAGGATTTATAAAGAAAGCAGATGGGCTTCCTTGCTTGGCTTCTCATAAAGTTACGATCCTCGGCTTCGGATATCTGTAGTTGCAAATATTGAGCAACCATGCTTCTTTTAGGTAACTTTGAGTTTAGTGTTCTGTTATGTATTGTTCTTACTCACCCTCTAAGTTTTCTACGGTTTTAACGCAATTTGTCTACAAAGATGAATAATTAATCCATAATAATTACACAACAAACAAGCTATTTTCAATTTGAACTTGTTCTCTATTGGCAAAACTGAAAAAATTATTATTTGCAAATTGCTTGAAACCACACTACGGAAAAGAGGTTGATGTTCTGGTATGCATTATTATGAAAGGTGTTAAGGAACGTTACGTTACATTTACGTTAAATTCCTTTTATTAAATTAATCGTGAAAGTCTCTGGTATTTTTATTGTATAGTTTTCTTTAAAAATGTGATTTGGAGTTTGTGTCAGTGAGAATTATCTAGTTATTATTATTTTCATTAATTTAATTTATTTTTAATTGAAGTATATAGAGAAAAAGGATTTAATTCCAATAACCGAACATGCAGGAAGTTATATTTCGTTTAGTTTCTATGATTTTTAACAGATCATAGCGGCATTTTTTCCACGCCTATTAGAAATTTTAAATAAGAAACTACAAATTATGTTAAGATAAAGGGTAAATGTTTTTCTACGGTGTTCATACGAATTGATTATAGATATCAATACGCTTTGCTACTTTTAAATTAGCTTAAGAAAAATAAAAAAAAAACTTAAAATATTTTTATTGAATACATTTCTATCACCTTTAAACAACATATATCCTATATTCCAATTTGAATTAACAACCCAAGTAGCAAAAATGCTTTAGGAACTAATAGAATATATACTTTTACTTCATCTAGATACACGCAGCTATAAAAGAAACTTCTCATTTATTTATCATAATATATAAACTGGTTCACACATATCTTATAGCAAATTATTATGCAAATAGAAAATAATATGATGTATTTGCACTAATATTTGTAAAGTAATAATGTTAGAAATGCCCAACGTTTGTAATAATATTAGAAATGCGCATTATACACATAATACATTCAGAACGAAAATTTTTCATGGTGCAGACAGGGACGTTTTAAAGCATGGCCAACTGAGCCCAGGCCCATGGCCTCGGTCACAATGGGAGTCTCATTTCATTCTCGACTCATCCTTAGTAAGAAGGAAATAATGATTCGAATAATTTCAACGGTCAAATGTTATTTCTGGACTGGAAATTTTAATTCCAGTCGGAAAATGTCTTCGACCTATACTTCTTTATATTAAACTGGAAATTCGGCTGACTACTGGTGACACGTCGACTGGCTATATCTGATGACCATCATCCATGCATTGGTCTAGGCCTCCACCATACACCATCATTACTCATTCAGTCGAAAGGTGGCAGTAGGTCGAGCCGGTTTGTGCGATTGTAAATCATGCACATTTATTTGTTTCTGGTTATTATTTGTCAGAGTATTTGACAACGTATGCTATTTACTGTCTACTTTTAAGGGTCATAGATGGGTTCTACATTTGTGTAGGATCCCACGGCCTACTTTTGCGGGCCCAGGGCCTCAAGAAGTTTTAAGACGTCCCTGGGTGCAGAGCACAATAGTAGCAATAAATAACTCGCCTGATCATACAGACCAGGAGTCGGCAGATCGCTGCTCCTTCCATAGATGGCTGCGGCTCTTTCGACTGTTGCTTCTGTGTATTACAAAAAAGTAATTATGTCTACTAAAATTATCAGTTGGAGCACGACAATCTTAATCGCAGCAGCTACTCAAAGGGGGCCTCTTCACTTTTGAAAGTCTGCCAAATATTTTAACTACTTGTATGATCTTATGCAATAATATACAAATATAAATATAACGGGAAATCCTTAAAAATAACCTAGAAAATAAACAATAATATACAATCTCTGATATTAAACATTTCATAACATAGGGTTTCATCGAATGTTTGGGTATGGGTTAAGGTAACAGCACAGCTTGTGTGCACACATCTGGTTTTACGTTGGTTTACACAATGGTAAGTCTCAAATTATTTAAAATTAAATTAATTTGTACAGTGCCCAATGCTGTATTTTGCTAACTGTCCATGATATTTCTCAGAACTATTGTTATTTCCATAATAAAATTTTAAATCTTCAGCATGGTCTTTATAATTTTCACCGCATTAACATTTAAAGAAAATTGCAATATTTTTTGTTTATTTGTGTTTCGTATCACATTACACGCGTACCATTTTTAGTTAGTGATACTTTTTGCAATTCAACTAGTTTTTAACAGGTCTGTTCCGCTTTTTATCTCTTTAAACCTTTGATCCCTTTAATTAGCGTCACACTAGAATTTTTTTCTATCCAAATTTCCATTCGTCATCTGAGGGCTCACAAATTCCAAAATATTTAATGTGCAACAACTCCTAATGAATCCAGATAAATCTCTTTAGTGCAGCTGAGATTGGAGCCTTTATATTAAGGGCTACGAAACCGCTGTTTGTAAACAATGAAACAAAAACGTTGCATTATTTTATGAATGAAAGCACAGTGGTCGAGTGGTAGCGTATCGCGCTTCCACAGGTCCCGGTTCTATTCCCGGCTGGGCGAGGTCGACTCAAACTTTCATCCCTACTGCAGTGGGTCTATCAATAATGAGTACCAAGATTGCTTGGGGACTTAAACACTGGTGGTCTCGCTTCAGCCTGACCATACCTAATCTGAACAGCTGCTCATGCACCTCAGCGCCCAATGGTCACGTATACTAAGATGTGCACAGTAGGCCCTGACCCACATGGGCTGTTCCGCCACTGAGTTTGAGTTTATTTTATAAATAGTTTTTGCTTTTCTTTATACATTATACTCTTAATGGTAACTAGGTTAAAAAAGTTAATAAAAACAGGCAACTTTTAAAGTTCAGCAATATCCTTACCTTGAGGTATTAAGATTTTTAAAAAGGAAATTCTGTCTTAAAACTGGGATTTATTTCCCCGTTATTGCTATTTAAAGTGGTTATTATTTATCCATGACGATAATAAATGTTCTTTTTTATAAATTCAAGACTTTCGCTTTTTTAGCAATTGGAACGAACCCTTCTGATAGCCGGATGCTTCGTTTTTTACATTAAAAAAGTTTAAGTAATTTCGGAAATTTCTGCATTCTGTTTTTCATAGGAGCACATACATTTTATAAGAGTTATGACTCAAATAGTATGCTGATTCACGAATTACTTTTCAGGAAACTTTTTTTTTTCTTTTGTTGTTCAAATCAGAAATTCAATTTGTTGAATCAATTCCAATCATTTAAAGTTTTGCTTAGTTACTGATTTTAACTCTCTAATGAATATCTTTTAACCTATAATTTTTAAATCTTAACAAGAAATCTAGAAGAGTTAGAAAAAGTATTTGAAGTCTTACAAGTAGACTTTGCTATAATAAATATATTAACATAACTTATATTTTTGGAATTTCTAACGAAAATAACTATCTAATATTTAGAACATGTTTCAATTTTATTGAATATTTCTTTTTTATATATTTTTTGAATGTCATAAAATGCTTTTGATGCATTACATCATAATTTCTTAAACGTAAGGATTAAAAATCAAGAAATTATGTATTTGATTTCTTGAACAATTCTCACATATTATTATCATTACTCTTTGAATTAAATGTGAGGAAAAATCATTCTCAAAATGTGGTGTTTTAGTTTATTTAAAATTCATACAGCTTGACAAGATTCTAAATTGAGAAAATTTTTGCAAATATACCAATAAAATTTTGCAAAGGCAATTTTTATATCTTTTCTTAATAACTGTCACTGATTATGTAAATCTCTGTGAATATTGTGTAACTTTAATACACATAGATAAGTGCCAATCTCTCTCTCTTTTAAACAATGTTTAAATTTGTACCGTGCTAAGTTATATTTATTTTTGCACTAAAACGTTTCTTAAATAAATATACTAGTTTTAATTAACGGCACATAAAAATGGTTATAGCTGTATATTTGCTCTAAATTTTTAACAAAACTCTAGAAACCCTTTCAGACAGTGGCAGAAATAAATTGTTCTGTAAAAAAGGCTCTTTTGATTTAATTAGTCAGCCATACATTTCCTTTTAAATAAAATAAACATTGATCATAATCTATGCCCCTTTTTTTTCAATTTAATTTTGTAAAATTCGATAGATTGAAGAGAGATGGTTAGTTAAATCTGACAGAATAAAAATTGGGAACGATTTTTCTAGAAAAATCACGAGATTTCTTCAAAACCTTCCAAACAGGGGACTTCTTAATTCCGTGCGTGGAATTAATTCAGTTCAAACAAAACTATCATCAAGTGAGACTAAAAGCAAACATCTCCATTCGTGACACTTGAAACCGCTACTTCGATCGTTGATTTAAATTCAACCGTTCTTCCGTCACTTAAACTTTCCCGTTCAAATGAAATAAAATGGACCGCAAAAATTAAACTGAATTAACGCCCGCCCGCGACGGAGCAGCACAAGACCGTGAAAAGAGTAAGAACGGAAAGAGAAAAATGTTAAAACCTTTAAGATCCCGAGTCTTTTACCTTTAATGAACTAACTTAACTTTTCTCTTGAAAAATTAATGCGCTTGTTAAATTTTCTCCTTTTCTAAAAAAAGAAAGATATATATGTAAAAAAAAAAAATGTGAAATGAGATAAAAGTAAAAAACAGCCTGCGTCGTTTTCCATTATTTAATTATATCTCTTCCTCTTGTAGATGAAGTACTGCAGAGACTGAGGAATAAATTGTAAATTGGATAATGCAATTTAGAACTGATCGTAATTTATAATTGGGTTACATAATTTCTCTCATTGTTTGAATTTTTGCGGGCAACGCTACCAAATACTTGTTGTTTAAGATCGCAAATGAATTAAATAAACATTTATTTAGCAAAAGCCTTTCCATCACTACAAATATTTGGGCGCGGAAGGGGAGATATGAGCGTGCATGCTTTTTGTACACTTCTCTCTCTCTCTTTCCCGACCCCCTGCACTTTTACTGCTCCCCCCCTACTAAATCGTATTTATTACGCTGTTATATGTTTAGTGAGGCGTGCTATAATTGGATAACGATATGTACTGGAAATGTCTTTAATTAAACGGGATTCAATTACGTGTTTTAAGGAATCATGGATCGGTGAGATAAATTTCTGCGTTCAAATATCTGTAAAACTCAAGCGGACAAATTGTTTTAATTCGCTTAAGGAAATACCCGTGCACGCTCGACGAGGCGCTCAGCGATTTGCTAATGCGATTTAAAAATTACCTCTCAAAAAAACATGTGTTCGAATGAGGCTATTTGGAAAAGGTTAAGTTTGAAGAGATGCAATCGAAAGTTAGAACGGTTGCATCAGGGGGGAGGGGCACTAATGCTCCGTATTCATATTCCACCGACTGAGATTTTGTGATGTCTTTCTTTTCAAAGTTTAGTGTTTCTTGTTGCTAATGCTAATTCCCAGGTAAGGTTCGTGCGTCTTGAAGTGAGTCGAATATAAAATATTTCAGTTCCGATAAAAGAAGAAGAAAAGGGTTTCCATCTTGGAAGATTAAGTATTAAAAACAGTTCAGAATTCGAAATAAGGATAAATTGCATTCGGAGTAGTATTTTGAAAAAAAGGGTGATGACGTAAAAATAAACTTTATGCAAATGACAAGAAGTAGATTAAAATTTCAGTTAGGGATAAAGGTAAAGCGTATAAAAAATAAACATTAGTAATTATTTTATTTAGTTTTTTTTTAAGTATCTTATGTTTGAGTAATGAGAATTTCCTTTCACTTATATCTAGTTTTGCTCATTATAACTCTAACAGAGGACTAATACTCATATTTTAAAGTCTCCAGATACTTTATATTATGCAGTATATTATCTGATGTATTACATTATAGATATTATTTTTTACTTAATTTTTTTTTAATGTTGTTGATGCTAATGTTCCCAATTCTTTCCTGGCCATGGTAACTTTAAAGTATAGCTCAATAGCTTCAATCTGTGCATTCACAATCATTAAGATTGCAATGTTCTTGGTAACTAACTTAACCATCTTTGTTAAGGGGACGGTGGACCATTAAAACTAATTTCTTAAATTGTTAGCTCAATTAGCTGAAAATGGAATCAGTGTAGTAAATGACTATTATATTTCAGATTTTAAATGTATTTATTTAAAAAGCTATTATAAACTGATTTTTTTTTAAATTTATTTTTTAAAGTATTTTTAAAAATGCTCCTTGCGCATTAGTTTTTAAGATACGTACATAATTTTTGTTTCATGTATAGATGAACTACAACAAAATATATCTGTGCATGGATTTTAAATTCAGAATAAAATTTGATGAAAAAAAGATAAATTTTCTATATACTATATGAAATATTTCACCAATTATCACCCATTCAAGGTATTCAAAACAACACAAAATAAGATCTGTTAAATATTTTAGAAAACTAATGTATGAATTTGTGAATTATATCGTCTTTCATAAGTTGTGAAAATTTTAAAGAGATATGACGTAATTTGTGAAACACGGAGCATTTTACATAGCAATGAAAAGGGAAAATTTACGAACTAAGAAAAGTGCATTTTAAATATTTATTTGAGTAAAATAAAAAAAATAATTCTGTAATTATTAATCAAAATGACAAAATTCTTTGACAGAATTATTCTATGAAATATAAGTATTATTAGTATACAAAATCACAAAATTCTTTGACAGAATTATTCTATGAAATATAAGTATTATTAGTATACAAAATCACAATCGCAATTTTAACCTAAATTTGACATTGTGAAGGTCCACCATCCCCTTAAAAATTAAAGAAAGAAAATTCCTTACATATATAAAGGGGGTAAACTGCATGCTCTTAAGCTCAACTGGTCTTCTAATTTTTTTTTCAATTTGGTTCAAGTAAAGCTTCATTCGCATTATTTTGTAGCTACATTGGTTCAATTTTGTAATTTTATTTTCGTTGTTCTGATTTTCTAACTTCATTGTTTCGTTTATATTATTCCACAGTCTTGGTTTTGTTACTTAACAGTTGAGTTTTGTAACGTACTTGCCTAACTTTGTAACCTAATTGTTTGGTTTTGTAACTTAATTGTTTAATTTTGTATTGTACTTGCTTGACTTTGTAACATGATTGTTTGATTTTGTTACTTCATTTGTGGTCGCGACTTTTCTTTTGTTATTTATCCTTTATTTTCTTTGTTTTATTTACTTTTGTTAGCCCCATTTGATACTTGCGGTGTATGGAAACTATTTTATCTGCCTTTAATAAAAAAGAATACTAATATATGAAATTCAAAAATCGAACTTAGAGCTTAGCGATCCAGGTTTTTATACCCTAATAAATATCTTACACCATCCTATCTTATATAACCTAACATATCCTGTACTAACAAAAACAGATCGAAATGGCATAATAAAAGTGACTTCAGTTTGCCTTTAGCGGAAGAAATCGAGCTTTTAAAACGTGATTTTCTTTAATTTAAAATATCCAAACTGAAAACAACTATCCTTATTTAAAAAAAAAAAACGGAATTAAATACATATTCTTTCATTTTTGAACTCTGAAACACTTTTTATTCTAATTAATGTCTACCAGATACAAGGTTAGTGAACCAAAGTAATGAATTATATTCATTTCTAAATACGGATAAAACAGATTTAGGGAGAATCTTTAAAACTAAAAATTAAGCTAGAAGTCATAAATTACACTTATAGTTTTAAAAATATGTATAGGTTCTCGGAAGCTTTCAAGACACTGTGTGAAATTAACTACACCAACATTAAATTTAAGCTAAAAGTAACATAAAAAGTAAACATTTGTCTTACAACCTAGCATTTAAATGCAAATTAGTGGTTCTGAACATGAAATTAAAGATGTAAATGCAAATAGAATAACATTTATTTCTTCCTGTCACGCTACAATATTCAGTAAATTATCCGACAAAAACAATTAAGTTGTCCTAACTATAGATCATGTACACGTTTTTAGAATTGCTGGAGTGAAACTGTACGTGCACAATGTAGAAATATAAATGAATACGATATCATTTAGAATTGAAATGAAGTGGTAATATTTTGAAGCTTTTTCTTTTTATGTCAGCGATTCGTGAATTAATTTAAGAGCTTGAATTGTAGTATTTGTTTGTTATATATGTCCAGTAGCGCACACACACAGGAATTTTTCAAGGAAGGGGGGGGGGG